>CM008339.1:2442962-2459204 GCA_002525835.2 Ipomoea batatas
AATCATTGGTCAGAGTCGTTAAGATGTCTGTATGTAAAATGTAGCCTACTGGTAAGAACGATACTTATAATCTAAATTTGTATTAAATTAAATATTTTTTTCATTTTGGTGTAATAATATTTGTTCAATTTTTCGATTTCTTAGCAATTTCCCATTTCTCTTTAAAAAAAAAAAAAAGCAATTTCCCATTTTCTTTAAAATGTCATTTGATAGTTGTATATTTCTTTTGCAAACATTGGTTTAACTGCATTTTAATAAATACTTAGCATTTATCTTGAATTTTGAAGATTTTATAAGTTAGCATTAATGATAAGAACTTTAATACTTATAGTAATAGGATAAAGTTGTGTTCATACCAATTTTAACAATATACAAAGTTTTTGTACTAACACTATTTATATCAAATATTAGTATTCAATTTTTAATAATGATTTCTCAGTTCTAATAAATTTTATTTTGGTGAGACTAAAAAATTATTGTATCAACATTCATTATTATGACAATAAAACAGATGTACTAATTATATTAACAATATTTTTTGTACTTATTTCCAAAGACTAATAAATTGATTTGTCTATATATTTACATCCCGTGCATCGCACGGGTGGAGTACTAGTTCTCCCACAAGAACACAGGCACTTGATCACTGATGTATATGATGCTATGCTAGGGCATATTCCCTTCTCCTTCATCATCCTCAATTTCTCTAAGGATAGCTCAGGCTTGTGCGCCCTGCTATACACATGGAGTAAAATTGAGTAACTTGTAACATCGGGCTCGACCCCTCTCTGACGCATTTCGTCGAACACCTTCTCTGCGTCCCTAATCACCATCTCAAACCTCCCATCCGGGTGCAAACTGGCTCTCCTGCAAATCCCATTCAACAACACATTATACGTCACAACATTCGGGTCTATCCCTTTGGCAATCATCTCCCCGAGAAATGATTTCGCCATATCTATCTTCTTCACCTTGCACCATCCATATATTAAGATTGTATAAATTTTGCAATTCACACTAATCCTCCATTTCTCCTTGTTGAACAACTCAGTAGCCACTCTCACGTGCCCGTACTTACAGAGCGAATCGAGGAGATAGCAAAAGTAGGAATTCCAGACGCCGGCCTCGTCCTCGCCGTTTTCATCAATGAAAATATACATCTCGCTGAAGGCGCGAATGGCTTGGCGAGTTAATCCAGCGGCTATGAGCCTCCGAATGAGGAGATAGAAAGTGGTGAAATTGGGGGATATTTTGCGGTGTTCCATCTGGATGATGAGCTGCCAGGCGGCGTCGAATTGATGGACTCTACACAGGATGTCGATGAGGAGATTGAAGGCGGTGGCATCGATTGGGGAACCGGGGCAGGATTGCGAGAATTGGAAGAAGGCGAAGGCGATTTTCGAGGAGTGTCGGAGACGGAGGAGGGTTTGGTGGATGAGGAATGGGGAGAGAGCGATGCCGCGGAGCTGAAGCGATGATTCCATGGGGTGGAAGGGGTTGTGGTGTTGGAGGAGGATCTGAGAGACCAAATCGGCGTCGGTTGAGGGCTCCATTTGGGGGAGTGTAGGCTTAAGATCGTCGGTTTCGGAGGAGAATTCATAGTGGTGCTCATCGGCGGCGGTAGAGGAACAGAAGAGGCGGAGAACGGCGGCGTTAGGGAGGTGGAAATGGATAGCGCGAGAACGAAACAAGCTTGTCGCCATTTTTGCTCAGAGGGCCTCGCATGGCTGCCCAACGGCTATAATAAGCCCATTTTTAGCTTAAAAAATTATCCCATTTTATATACTGGACCATATTTTTTGCCGTAAGTATGGACTGCTTAATTAACTGGGCCTCTAATCATCTCAGCCGTTTTAGACTTTTTCACATGGCCCAATCCAGTAATTTTGGACTTGCAACACTAAAATGGCAAATTATACCAGGAACCACGGTCTACCTTGCATTGTAGACCCTAGTTCAAACATAATTTTCATATTTTGCATCTATAGTTGACAGTTTATGTATTTGTAGTTATCTTATTATGTGTCAGTAATTATCAAGTTATTTGTTTACATGTACAGAAACGGTTAACTATAGGTACAGAAGAAGGTACCAAATTTCTGTATCAGGGTTCACAATGCAATATAAATCATGGTCCATGATATAACAATTGACGCTAAATTATATTGGGAATCATGATCCACATTGTAATTTGGACTATTGATAAATGTTCATTCCTAGGGGGTGTTTGGCAAACGGCTGATAGCTGGTTGGTTTAGCTAGTAATTGATGGTTGGTTGCTTTAACTGGTTTGACAAGCTGGTTGTATTAGTTGGTTATAAAAAACTGTTTGGTAAATTAGTTGTTTACTAGTAGCTGATTGAATGTAAAATGACATTTAAGGGTATGACTTATGAGTGTATTGTATTATTTCAACCTTTAAATATAACAAGAAGATAAACTCTTATTAATAAATAATTATAAAATTTGGATATCATCTATACTTTTTTTTAAGGGTATAAGTTAGTTATTTTTGTTTATTTAACTCTTATTAAATTATACGAGTATTCTAAAACAATTTTTATTACGTATTTATTTTCTATTATTATTATTATTATTATTATAAAATAACAAACACACCACCCATTTAAAAGTAAATCACATTGATTTCAAAGGATAAAATAGTCAATATACCAATTATTCCCAACAAGCTAACACAAAAAGCTGCATTCATTAGCTTTTCAATTTTCAGCTTATTGGCCCAATAAGCCAAGGCCAATAAGCCATTTACCAAACACTTCAAAATAGCTTATTGGTTGGTCAAACAGCTGAACTTGGTCAAATAAGCTAAAATTTGGCTTATAAGCCAATAACCAAACACCCCCTATAATATTTTAATGTATTACGTAGTATTATATGCTATTTTTAGATGATATACTAAAAATAAATCTTTAGTAAATTAAAGCATGTGCTCCATCTAGTTGGACTGCACATATTATATTTATGCTCACACGCCCCCTCAACGTGTGCGGTGGATTTCCGAGCGCAACACGTGGAAGTCTCTTTTTGAGGGTGACGCGGAGATTCGAACCCATGATCTTTTGGGTGGCTCTGATACCAAATTGAAGCATGTGCTCCATCTCAACTAAAAGCCTAAGCTGATAGTTGGACTGCACATATTATATTTATGCTCACATAGTACACTAAACATGAATTTGTATATTAGTGGTCCACGGTATATTTGAAGTAAAATTTAATTTTTTTTTTGAGTACTACTGACTCTATTACAATGTAGTATCTGTTCATAAGTAAAATTTAGTTTAAGAAGCAATACCTTAAAAGAAGAAATTTAGCAATGTGGTGGTATGAACCCCGGTTCATTGGAAAACTAAAGAGTCATTAGGGAATTTTGACCAATTAGTGATTATGAAGACTTCTTGCGCACAAACGATGGAAGAATTTGGAATTATTTAGGAATTTGGCCAACTTGAAATTCACCTCCTTTTCAAGATATAGTTCTTTAGGAAATCTGAGGTATAAAAGAAGAGATTCGAATCTTTAAGGATGAAGATTCCTCCAATAACATGGAGATCCCCCAACCCAACAGAAAAGAACAACCTTTATTTTTGTTCATGTCCAATTCTCTTACTTTCGAACTGTATATGTTGTCACGCAGGCCCTAAATATGGCGTGTTTTGCTCCCAGACGGAAATGAGTTAAAAGCGACATTGGAATTTGAAGATATATCCTGATTGTGTGATATACTTTCCATAATATAATGCATTTAAAAAAAAATAAAACTTTCCATAATAAAAATTGTATTCTTGATTAGTATTATATTTGAGCATATAAGTATGACATTTGCAAATATAAGTGTGATATTTGCATGGTGCTTCGACCCGATCCGACCCGTCTCACGAATAAGGATACGTGAGACGGTCTCACACAAGTGTGACCCATAATCTAATTAATCTAACCCCACAATAATGTACATAACTTAGGTGACGCCTAAACTCGTTATACACATGTTTAGGGTTCGATGTTTGAATATTTGCGTTAAATTTAATTGGAGGTATGATTGAGTGACAAGCGACTCAGTCATCCTTAATTAAAAGTTAAGAGTTTGATTCTTGGCATTGAGTATGAAGTAGTCTTAAATTTTCAGGCTAGTTGGTCAATGTTCGAAGAACCGACGGTGAAAATTATGGGTACACCAAAAAAAAATTGTCTATTCCATTATATTATTTAGTTTACGAAAAGAATATACATCAATGAACAATGGAATACTTATACAATTTCTAATTTTTCGAGTCATGAGTCTCGGCCCGGCTTATCTTTTTTTTTTTTTTTTTTTCTTCTTGTATGTATATACTTAGTGGTGCTATTGGGTTTGAAATTAACATATTACACAACAAACTATAGTTTTAATTTACACAACATTTTTTCAATACAATAAAAAGAAACAAAAGTATAATTAAGTTCAAGATTTTTCCAAACACCATTAAACCTCTATTACTTTTTGACCTAAATTAACCAACAAAAACAATTTTCCTTTGTAAAAAAATCTGAATATACACTGCTGAAATGGAGATTGCTTGTGTGTAATGGCAACTAGAAGGGCAAAGATAACAATAAGTTATATGTGTGGGAACACTACAAGCAATACATACAAATTGTAGGGCTGGCTATCATCATCGTCATGATGAAGTGATAAACTAATGAAAAGAAAAAGGTCTATTAAGGGAATCATTAAATTAAAGAACTATTAACTTTTTGTGAATGGAAATCCACAATACAATTCAATCTGCATTCCAAAGTACCCATTTCCATGTACCTAATTAATAAAACCATTTCCTTTAATTTTTTTTTCTTTTTTAAATTTACAAAAAAAATCCGTAACTTCTATTAAAATGTGCAATATAGGTGAAGTTCGCCTGGTGACTACAATTGACAAAGAATCACAAGGATCGGAAGTAAACTATCATATGTATGTTATCCTAATTGATAAATGAACACAATGAGATAAACCATGTCACCGATTTCCATTTAGCTAATTAAAACCATTTCCTTAAAATTTTATTTTATTTTTTGATTTATGAGATGAAAACCTGCAAGTCGTTACGCGAAGGTATGGGTAAAGTCCACCTTGTGACCTTAACAGACAAAAACTCACAAAGAGGTAAACTAACCTAGGTTATCCTAGCCAACAAAGGATCGGATTACAAGCTAAGAAAGTAAACTAACTTAGGTTAATTACCCTAACTGGCAAAAGATCATAAGGAAATAAACTAGCTTAGATTACAGTAGCTGGCAAAAGATTAAAATGAGGTAAACTGTCTAGGTTACCCAAACCGGTAAATGACTAAAATGGGTTAACCACCCTCAGTTATTCTATTCAACAAAGGATCACAATGCCGTAAACCAACCTATGTTATCTTAGTCATCAAAAGACTACAAGTAAATTAGCATCGATTATACATATCTAACTGGTCCAAACCAAGAAAATTAATAAATAACTCAAAAAGTTAAACTCAAAACTTTTTAGTTATTATTCTAACAGTTCCACCCAAAAAAGTTTTTAACCTTCCTTATTCCTTAATATAAAAAATGGAGTGGAAGACAAGTTTAGGTAGTTTTGGTGTTCAGGTGGTCCGTTCCACGTATATGTGCAGTTGTCGCGACTTGACTGTAGTGGAAGCTCTCTGCTTTCTTAGGTGTTAGTCGCTAAGTGGTGGTGCCGCCGCTAGTTTTTATGAACCATCCACCTATATAGGCCGTGGCTTTTTACCGGTTTTTAGCGCCACCACCGTACCGGCCTTACCAAACCCCATTTGAATACCTTAAATAGGATTTCGGGATTTCAACAAACTATGACCACGATCTTGTTGGTTTTGGACCTAGATAGAGGTCATGTCATAATCACTAATCAGATTGAGAATGAAATATTAATACGATTGCAAGGAAGACTTACTATACAGAGAAAAAATAATTGCAATTTCATAGAATAGTGTGGGAATAAGGTGAGAATTTAAACTATATATAATGCCAATTGTTATACCATGGATCATGGTTCATATTGCATTGTGAATTCTGATATAAAAAATTTGTATTTTCAGTTACAGTTAATAGTTTCTATATATGCAAAAAAAAAAAAAACCTTGATAATTGCTGAAACATAATATAATAATAGCTACAAGTACAGCAATTGTCAACTGCAGATACAGAATCTGAATGTTATTTTTTTATCAGGGTCTACAATGCAAGGTAGACCTTGGTCCATGGTATAATTTGCCATATAATGCAATGCAATTGTATTTGGACATTTTGGATATAAACCTGTATCACTAGAACATATTTAATAGTTCCCAAAATTTATTTTAACTATGCAACATTAAGTTTCATAAGCTCACATTCAAAAAAATCATATAAAATAAAAGTAAACAACTTAGTTAAATATAATAATTTTTTAAGTTTTTAAATGCTTACATTCAAAAAATATCATAGAAGAGTAATACGGAGTATGTCTCAATTCATATTTTTTAGGTTAGAAAAAAATGGAAAAATTAATCTCAAAGATATATTTTTTCTTCACAACCAATGTAGAATTGAAATACCGGGAAGGAGGGACGGTAGAGGCATGAGATTCTAATTTTTTTCAAAATGAGAAAATTGCAACTAAACAATGGAATTTACTTAATTTCAAAATTAAGTGTAAATTAAGTTGGGTGAAATTCTAATTCTTTCCAACCAAACATGCTATAAAAATTGATTATGTCACGAAAACAAGTTCATAATAACCCTTATATATGAGAACAAGAGTTGAAGTAGTTTACTTACAAGAAAGAAAAAGTGATTTAAAAACAAGAAAAAGAAAAAGAAAGAAGGGAAACACTCAAACACATTAACAACTTTCTAGTATTGAATTAAAGTGTCATTATTCTAAAGGTATTGCAAAATTTTCCTGAAATATACACTCTTAAATATATAACAGATAAAATTAAAGCTAATGTAATGTTGACAGAATTTGTCACATCATGGGGCAATATTATATATAAAACATTATTTTTAACCATGCAACATCAAAATACTATTTATACATTTAATAAATATAATATGTCTCAATATATAGTTTCAACCATTTAGGTTGTGTTTAAAAACTTGAAAAACAAGGGCCCGTTTACTAACTGGAAAATTTCTCAAATTTTCTGGAAATTTAGAAAACTGGAAAACATAAAACAGAAAACATGTTTACTAGCACTGTTTTCCATTTTGAAAACAGGAAATAATTTTTCAGTTTTCTAGAAAACTGAAACACTATAAAAACCTGTTTTCAAAATGGAAAACAGAATCAGCTATCATCTATTATACTATATGTCACTATAACCACATTCTCACCATTATCTACTTACATATTTATTCATTACTATGATTATATTTATTATCATCTTCTTTTACTTATCATCATCTTCTATCTTTTCTACTTACATTACTTATTTAAACATAATTTATTTGATTATGCTTAAAATTATATATTATTCACATTATCAAAATTAAAAATTGAAATCTATACCACGTTTTATATCTTAATTGAACTCAACTTGGTTTTGGTCCGGATATTAGATATCCAAATTTCACATATATTACTATATTTGAATTCAAAATAAAAATTATATATTACATACATGTCATTCAAATGAATATATCCAAACATATTTTAAATATTAGCTCAAAAATATTAATATTATCTAAACTAAATTTTTTGTGAATTTAATAGGTTATTGGTTCAGATATATTTTTATTTATGTTATATACAGATATAAATTTGGTCCGGATATCAAATGTAAATTATTATTATTTTTTTTACATATATTGGACTTAAAAGTAAAAAATATATTTATTATATTTAAACCAAATATATTTTAAAATATTTTAAATACAAGGTCTAAAAATCACTTGAAATTAAACTTATTGTTAATTTTATAACGTTAATCTAAAAAAATAAATTTGAAAAAATTAAGTGTTAGTAAACAAGTTTTCTAAACAGAAAACAGAGAATGGAAAACAGAGAATGAAAACTGAAAAATTGGAAAATAGAAAACAGAAAACAGTTTTCTGTCAGTAAACAGGCCAAGGTTTTCAGTGTTGTGATCGATTTTCCTGCTTTCGAAACAGACCTTTAATGTATAAACACTTGAAGATATCTTTTTTTAAACAAGTTGGCATTTAAATATAATAGTGTTTATATTAAAAAATGGTGTTAATTATGTTTTACCATGCTGCACTTTCCGCCAATAAAACCAAACCCTGATGACCACTACTTTTTATCCTCCACCAAACTTCACTTCCCTCGTACAACATTCTGTACGGAGACTAATACTAAAATTCTTTGTTTAAAAAAAAAACCTAAAATGCTTTCATGCTCGCTCAATCAGACATTCCAATTTCCACTAAGTTATTACCTTCATTTCCCTTCACGCGCATGTACTAATTTCCATGACTCACAATGCATTAATTTTGGTAATGTCGGAAGAAATTAAAATGAGAATTCAACTGATGATGACTTTTTTTTTTTTTTTTTAGTTAAAATTCCATATTCATTCAGTATAATGTTTGATCTTGTGATTAACGGTTTTAAAGTAAAATAAGTTATGTTATGCTAAACTTTTTTGTTACAACGACTATTTTGTTATAAATTTGATAAAGTATGTAATAATCAAGATAAGTGATCCGAACTCTCGTATAAACTTAACCTAGATCATACGGGTCGGGTTTGGCCCATAGGTTCAACCCAACACCAACTCATGAAGCCCATGCAAACATACCTAATACGATATTAGGATCAAGTACTTACTATATATTACGAAAAAATCTATAACGAATAGTGCAACTGTTGGGCAACGGCTTCAACATCCTGTCACCGAAACATGACACTAACTATTACGTAAGTATAAGGAAATAAAGTTATGTCTTCTTCGGATCTTCGCTACTAGCTATAGTTTTTGACGTGATGGTAAGCGTTCGATAGATCTTGACAACAACTAATGCACAATTATATATTTTTTATACTTACATAAAAATCATGTTTTGATGACGGGATTCTTCAGGTTGGCCATTTGTACCTCCACCAAAAGGAGGAATGGAGAATATAGAGCCAAGTGTTGGAAGCCCATGGTATATAAATAGGTGTTTTATTTGGATTCGACTAGTAGTGAATGTTCCAGGCATGCTACATTAGTGTTTATTAGGAACATTCAAATTTGTTTCAAAAAAAAAAAAAAAAAGGAACATTCAAATTTGGGCACGGAATCACCCCATGCCAGCCACCATGCCTATGTGCACTAACCCACTAACCATAGAGTTACTCATAGAATTTGAAGAAAAAAAAAAAAAACACAACATAAAGCAGACATTTTTATTTTATTTTTAAATTCTCATAACAATCAAATCCTTTATATATTGTTTTGCCATTCATCTTCAAAACACGTATGTGACGCTATCTAACTAAAGAAGAATTAAGGAAGCTAGAAAGATAAAGAAGAATATGGAAGAAACCATTGGTCGAATAAAAACATATTATATTATCATGTGATTTGATAAGTACATGTAAATGCCCTTATATATACCTTATTATAGTAATATACTAATTGCAAATCAAGCATATGGTAACATATTCTTGCATAATTGTCATAGTAATTGATTCCCATTCCTTAACAACATAATATAGTTCTCTTTATAATTGATTCTTATTCCATTACAACATAATAAGCTCAGCTTGTTTTTTAGTTTTTATTTATTTTTTAAAATACTTATAATTCTTTAAAAGGGTCTATTTTATACTTTCTCAAACATTTTCAGCTAAATAATCTAAGCTCCAACCTATGACCACCTATTTAGAATGGTAACCGATATGCCATCACACGTACTACATGATAGTTGGCCCGCAGCTCATTTTTTAGTTCATTCATTTGTAATCGTGAATGCTTAATTTCTTGAACATAGTGTTATGATGCCAAGATCATTTGCATCATCATCAAAAAGAATGATTGAGTGCGTGAAACATAATTCATTATCATACCTAAATGTCATATGTATGATTCTATTCAAGTGAGTAGAGCATAATTTTTGTACCTAATTTGTTGCCCATCATATCGTGCCATCATATATGCAGATGCTAAGATTATGTGCATTACTGAGTGTAATTACCACCAAAATGGTCAAACAGTTAGTCTCACAATTATAAGATTCTAAATACGACTCTCTGACTATATATATATATATATATATAATCTAAACTGATTTATCTCCTTATAGTTTTTATCAGCTAGGATCCAAAGTGTATCAGTATATATGTACATGCATGCATGCATATATGTATGTATGTGTACGTACATATATCGTTCTATATAAAGCATGCACTAACACCCTGCATGAAATCGCAATATATATATAAGGAACCCAAGCCAACCCAAACCAAACCAAACCAAAACCATATTTTTTCATTCATCCACACAAACCACAACAAAATGATAGGTTGGGAGGACGTGTATAAGGTGGTGGTGGCGATGGCGCCGCTGTACACGGCGTTAGCCCTGGGCTACTTCTCCGTCCGGCGGTGGCACATGTTCAAACCCGACCAATGCGACGCCATCAACCGTTTCAACTGTTTTTTCGTTATCCCTTTCTTCAACTTCCAGTTCATGGCCCATATAAACCCTTACCGCCTAAACTACCCTTTCCTCTCCGCTGACGTCATCGCCAAATTCCTCGTAATCGCCGCCCTCGGCGCGTGGGCTAATTTCACCGACAAAGGCTCCCTTTCCTCGTCCGTCACGGCGTTTTCTCTCTCCACCTTGACCAACACTCTCATTGTCGGCGTGCCGTTGCTCCGGGCCATGTACGGCGACTCCGGCGCCGACCTTGTTGTTCAGGCGGCGGTGATTCAGAATCTTGTTTGGTTTACTTTTCTGCTCTTTGCGTTGCAGTTTTGGTTTACGAGGACCCACCCTACGACGTCGTCCCGGGTCGCCGCCGGCAATGGCTCTTCCGTTCAGATGGCCGCCGGCGACGTTGAAGCTAATAATAGTCACAATAATAACGAAACTAACGCTACTTATAGTGACGATTCTGCCGTGACGGAATCCACGTCAGTTGTGTCACTAATGATGCCCGTTCTCTCTAATCTTGCTCAGAATCCTAATTCCTATGCATGCTTTCTTGGCCTCTTCTGGGCTCTTTTGGCCAGCAGGTAAACATATATTCTCTCTGTCCCATTTTATATGTCGGATTTCAATGTTGGACTGAAGATATTTTTTATTCATAATATTAAGATTAGTATTAGTATACAAAATTTATATATTTAGAAACTACAAAAAAAATAAGTGAAAATAATTCGAAAAATACAAAATTTATATATTTAAGATTGATAAAATGAGATAGATAGAACAATATACATAAAAAATAATTCGATATACCCCAACCAAGTTCGTTAGGTTATTAACTTCATACCCCATAAAGTTAAAAGTTTCACTCATAGTGTGAGCGACCTAATAGGCTTTTTTGGTTTGAGCGGGTGGTCCTTTGTCACCATCAGGTACTCAGGTAGGGTTTACTCAGTGTACATCTGATATTTGGATATCCTCGTAACCTAAAAAAATAATTTAATAACTAATTATTTTGACGGTCTAAAAATTAATAAAATTTATATTGGTTAATTGGTTACATATATTGTTTTTCCCAGGTGGAATTTGCAGCTGCCAAGTATTATAGAAGGGTCTATTGTGATCATGTCAAAGGCTGGGAGTGGAGTTGCCATGTTTAGCATGGGTATGTGCTTACGTGTATATATATATTTCTTGAACCTAATTATTCTATTAAAGAAACATATATTGTTTATAATTAATTGATTAATGTATTTTTTTTTGGAAGGCAAACGAATGTGTAGGACTTTTTAATGTATTATTATTATTATTATGATTAATACTTTTGTGACGGCTGTGTAGGACTTTTTATTGCACTACAAGAGAACATAGTTGAGTGTGGTGCAAGTGTGACGGCATTGTCGATGGTTTTGAGGTTCATTGTCGGACCAGCAACCACGCTCATTGGTTGCCTAGTTTTAGGTTTGCGTGGTGATGTCCTAAGAATTTCTATCATCCAGGTATGATTACACTAAATAAGCTCCTAATTTTTTATTTTTTCTTTTTCAAAAAACTTGCAACCATTATTTAAAATTGTAATGTACATATAATATACTTAATTCTTGTGTAATAGTTTGTAATGCACGGTAATCCGACTTATATATCACAACTTGAAAATCACACATGAGACGACCCTGTGTGTCGGATTCGACTGTGTAACAGTCTCGACTAAGAGGGTCATATGTAATAGTCTTGTATGACGAGTTTAGCTGAAAGGGTCTTGTGTAATAGTGTTCAAAGCACACATGCTTGGCTCTGTTTTCTGTAGTATCCGACGAACTACACAGGGGACCCTATGTGATGAGCTTGATCGAGAGGGTATTGGCAATAAAAATCAAACTCGTGACTTCTCAATATAAGAATCATGCTTCCCTCACTCAGTCACCCATTTTGAAGCTACATCGTCATATCTTTTGTTACATAATTAAAAGTAGTTTAATTATTATAGATTATGATTAAACATTCATTAATGGTCTAACTAGGCAAGCATGCAACATATATAATTGGCTTATTATATTCTTTTAACATTTAGGCCGCACTGCCTCAATCTCTTGCATCCTTCGTTTACGCCAAAGAATATGGACTCCATGCAGACATTCTCAGCACTGCGTAAGTCGAGTTCCACTTTACTCAAGTTTTGAGAATTAATTTAATTTCACGTTACATATAATTAATATAACCAAAAAAAATTCGACCACCTTTAAATGAAACGATTCAAAATTAACACTACTTTTAATTAATGTGGTCGAAATTTTCAAATGACTTCACTAATAATAGTTTTTGTTACATGTGACAGGGTTACCATTGGCACCTTGATTTCTGTTCCTTTGCTGATTACGTACTACGTAATATTGGGGTTCATACACTGATAATACGTATACTGAAAAAGTCTTGGGTGATATCATAATTTACCATTTCTGATGATGCCTTGACAACTTTGTAATTCTATTAACTACTTTTAATATTACCATTCGTCACTTTTGCTAAGAAATTTCCTGATGAGATTCGATGTTTGGTCTTTTTTCCCAAACTTTATTCATGTGACCAATTGAACTATCAATGCAGACATCACATATGTTCTTTTACAATGATGAAAGAGAATTTTTGCAAAGGAAAATTACCCAAAAAAAAATAAAATCAACAAAATCGTAGCAAAAAGAGAATGGGCCTAAATCCGGATTTCTAATAGGGCCAAGGCCATATATATTAAGTTGAGGAACAAGACCAACTTAATTAATTGATTGTTGTACGTTTTTATGGGTAGCCCACCATTTTTTTGTTCTCTTCCATCCAATCAATGCAGGCCAGAGTACGTGGTGGGAGAAATATTTTTTTGGAGTATGGGCACTCAACCTGAGTGATTTATTGATCTTCTTAGTTTGAGTCGAACAATATAAGTTGATTTATCTTTTACCGGCTTGAGTCACACAGTGATACCCAGTGCACACTATCAAATAATGGCTGCGCATTTCCATTCTCACTTAAAAAAATATTTTTTTAGTATATATATAATTGTATATTTGTATAGCCACTCCTTCAAGCCATACCGTACCCCCTAGCTAGAAGCCTAGAATTCTTAGAAGCAAATTGCATGAGATATAACTATGGGAAGCATATATGCCAGACAACATTATATTCCATTAGGAAGTTTATTTATTTATTTATTTTGTTTTAAATGTATTATTGTTGTTGACTTGATGTTGGCTGCCCACAAACAACGTTTGGTGCTCAACATTTGTTTTGTCACTTTTCAATAGATATTTTTTTTTTTTTTTTGAGAGAAGTTCAATAGATATTATTACGTTAAAACATAAAGTAGTATAATAATATATATATAACTGGAATGGAATGGGGGAGGGGGGTTAACAGCGCAGCAAGGAATGGAATGGAAGGAGAATATGTAATCTCAGTCACTCATTCATCAGCACCAGATGAAGTATGTAATTGTAAACGATTATATGCACTGCCTATTTGCAGCTTTTGAATCAGAAATCCACCTTCTATTCAATTTGGTGCATCAATTCCATTCTCTCTCCCTCTATATATATATATATATATATACCCACAGCCATCATATATTCATATCACCCCACAAATCCCATTAGCTATTTTCTAATTCCAAAAAAATATTGCATGGGCTCGATGGATAATCGTGTCAGTGGAACATAATTCTTGTACTGAAAAATCAGATCACGAATTCGATTATTGTCAAAAATCTTTGTCTAATTTATCGCTTAGGACTTTTTAAGTGCGGCTTACTTCTAATGTGTAATTTATCGATTATGACAAAAAATAGAGTTTACCTAATATACACTCTAGAGTAGTGATTACGAGTTTCTCATTCTTATTAAAAAAAAAAAATCTAATGCGAAATTTAAACCCTGACCGTTAAAATATATGAGGCTTTTGAATACTTTAAATTTCTACCATTCAAGTTGACGGCGACGCAATGTGGTACGAATCCCCGCGAATTTTCTAACAGCCAAATGATTTTTTTTTTTTTTTTTATTCTTTTCGGACAACATATATTGGGTTTATCGAGTCAAATCCCTACCGCTCAGTAATAAGTTTCAGGCAAACACTCGCCCCATGAACCTACCGGCAAAGGCCCACAGGGATGTAAATCAGCCTAGGTTTCCCATAGCTGGCCGGAATGCCCAAGTTAGCAGGGGGATTCGATCCCTGGCCTCACGGCCAGAGTCAAGCCCGCTCTACCACTCGAACAGCCCTTACGGGCTTTTCAGACAACATATATATAGCTAGGAGAACTAGATTATATTCTATAACATATAACACGTGTCGAATTATATTCATATAATTTTTTTAATACATTAGATTTCTTAGTAAATTGCTCTATTAGTCTCCCAGTCTAGGTCTTTCAATGACTTCCTAGCCTAATTTCTATTCAGTTTTATTATATTTTTAGACTCTATTCTGTTGGGTTGGGATATTGAGCTCTTGGAACAAGCAATTTCGATTTTTATTGGCAAGATATTTGGACTTTAAATTTAATAACATTAAAGACATAAGATATATAAATGCTTTGTTAGATGTGACTAAGTGTGTGGAGTATGAATCTTCACTATAAGTTAAATATGTTTGTATTAAATAATAATTATGAGTTTGATTCTTTCCAACTTTTTTAATCAAGTTTCTTACGCGTAACCTTTTGAGTATGTAAAAACAAATAAAAAATGAAAAAAATGAATATATTGCATCATTGTAAAATTATTGTCCGCATAAATTAAACAAAGAATTTGGACAAACTTTATGCTAAACATAAAACATCTCATCATTGATATCACTTTAACTTAACCAATATTTCACTGTTCATTCTTTGAATAATAGCATCCGATTTTCAAAGCTGCGTTGTCACTCCTCCAAAGTAAGTAATTCTATTGAGTTATATTACACATATTTTTAAATTATATACCAACGTAATATTCTCAGACTTTTAAAAGTATGTTCTACTCTCGCATTATTAAATTTATAATTTCTTCACTATTCTTTATACATCCCTGCAATACCCAAAGAAGACGATCAAATTGTTTGCCTTTTCCGGCAACTAGAGAAAGAGACTAGTTGATTGTCTTCTCTAGTTGCCGGAAAAGGCAACCAAGTTGGTCACCTCATCTAGTCGCGTCACTGGATAAGGCAACCAAGTTTGTCACCTTCTCCAAATGCGATCAACGATTGTTTGACGGTCGCGGATGTTTGTCATTGCTTGCCGATAATTAGTCGGAGTCTTGCAGGACTAGCAACTATAGGTCACCAACAGGTTATTAGGGTTCAATTCTTCGAAATAACATGTTTGTGGGTATAATTATAATTTTTAAAAATTTATTGGCATAATTGACTTTTTGAGTAAAGTCTGGAGGCTTATTTGACCTTTTTCCTTTTACTTATTCCGTAATTCTATAAACACTACTTATAACTCTTTTTTTTTAGTGACGTTAGAAACTCGTAGTCATTACTCGAAAGTATGCACTGGACAAATCCCGCATTATAACTTAACCAGCAGATAATCGCAATGAAGTAAACCAGTCTAGGTTACCATAACGCTAAC
>CM008339.1:2493236-2504563 GCA_002525835.2 Ipomoea batatas
TCGGAGAAAATTATGAAAATTGTAGCAATTAAGTTTAGGATTTAGGATTAATTTAGCAAGTCATCATAAGTACATCTGTATATGGTGTTAATGGAAACCAGTTTCACTACAGAATTACAGTATGCAACTTGAGAGCTTATGGATGTTACAGATTGAGGAGAGCATTTCAAGCTCTCAAAAAGAGAATTGTATCATTTAAATTGGATTGTCTAATTTTTTGCTTCTCTTTTTTTTTTTTAAACACTCATAATTCTTTATAAGTAGTATATGCTCTATACTTTATCAATCTTTTCCTGCCCAAAGAATCAATGTCTCCACCACTGTGGTTTGATTCTGTGACCGCCTTTTTTTATTTTTTATTTTTATTTTTTATATAAATAATTTCTCAATCTTTTTCAGCCCATAGAATCAATGCCCTCACTACTTTGTGTTCGATCCTGTATCACACTACATAGTAGTTGGGGCTTCTCTTATTTCTTAGTTCAAGTGGTTTTTTTAATGTATTGCAGTTCCTGCTTCCTACTCATATTTTGCCAGTATCCTCCCTGGTCATAGTTTATATCACATCATAGAACTGTACCTCAAAAGAGAAATGTACCACTTAAGTTGGATAGTCTAGGTTCTTTCTTCTCTCATTTCTTAGTCCAAGTATGTTTTTTTATGCATTGCTGTTCCTGCTTCCTATCCATAGTTAGGTTTATCTTCCCTGGTCATAGTTTAGATCACATTATAGAACTCTACATCAATTTTGTTGCCCTGGTCAGTGAACTAGAGCATAGTGCATAGGTTCTATGCAGTGTAGCTGGGACAAAACCATGTAGCATACTTCACTTGAAACTTTTGATAGTATTGTCAAGACTGCTAGATGTTTCACAATATGAAACTTTATCTTGGCTTAGTTGTGATCTTTCATTTCTATAACCCCCGTGGCTGACTTGATAATATGCTCAAGACTCAGCTTGATGGTTCACAAGTATGGAAAACTTCTTTTCTATTCTATTCTGCATATACGAAGTTCTACTTTCATATACATTCAGAACTCTATATTAGTTTATCGGTTTGTAGCAACCATTTGCAATAGCTATTTTTCCTCATTTCTTCATGCTACAAAAATAATACTTGTCAGATTTGCTTATTTATCACATTCTGTGAATTCAAGAGTCATCAGGTTAGTTGAAGAGCCAAGTCTTATGACTAACACGCCACAAAGTGATTAGACTCTTATTGCTTATAGACTTATAAGCTGTTTTAATAATTCCATCATGCTATCTATCTTGTTTTGTGTCTTCTCTCTTTATCCCATGTTATTTTACTACTTGCTAAAGACATAGCTTCTGCATTATTGGTTATTTGGTTGGCCCCTTGGTGGTGGCTTCAGATGTTCAAATCTCCATTCCCTACATCTTCAAACTTTCAAAACTCTATTCCCTGCTGATTCTGATGCTCTGAAATCTGAATCCAATTTTGTAGTCCAAATTCCAAGATTCAGCCTCTAAATGCTATAAAGAAAAATAAGATGATATTTTTCTGCACGTTTTTTTTTCCTGCTGTCATGCTTGTACTTTTGCATGTGCATGCTAGTGTGTGCTAGACAGCAATTTGGACAATGCCCATTCTATCTTCTGTATATTTACCTACAGATGGTTATTTGTAACAATTCTTCATTTTGTTTTTAATCAGTTAACAAATATAATATGGGGTGAGACTGGGGAAAGTGATGATCATATAGTTCCATATCCAGATGAAAGTGATGGAAAACCTCCAGCTTCACGCGGGGATAGTGTCAAGGAGGAATGGGATCTTGAAGCTTCAAATGCTAAGCCGGGTGATCAGAAGAAACCTGCACCCAAAAGTGGTTTTGATATTAAGTTAGAAAGCAGCTCCAAACATGCAACGGATGAAGCTCTTCCTGCGCTGGCATTTGGTAAGGACTCGTGGCCCGACCTATCCTTATCAAACACTACGAAAATGGATCAAGGTTCCTCATGCAAAGAAACAACTAATGATGTAACAGAAATTTCCAAACATGAAGGTGCAACATCTTTCTTTTCTACAGCAAACACTTCAAAATTTCTTTATTGTTTTCATTTTACTTTAGATGCTTTTAGCAGATGGGAGTCATGGGACGGCTCAACCAGGAATCAATTCTGAGATTTTTCAAAAGCAGCAAGTGGATGGGGAGCAAAGCGACTTTATTGATTATGGTTGGGATAATATAGGAAGTTTTGATGACCTCGATAAGATCTTTAGGTAATGGAGAATCTAAATATTTTTGTTATGGAAAATGCTTGCCCTTAATCTTCTTAAAATTATACTTTGCTTATATAAAGTACTGATCTCATTTACCACTGCTGCATGGCCACTGAACACCTGTTTATATAACTGTAGAAGGCGGAGTTATAAAAAAAAAACTGTTGTTAGAAATTTCTCTATGCTTGTGTAATGCTTGATTCCATCTTATTTTCTACATCAGCAAATCAGCAATCCTTTCAGCATTTGATGGAAATAGGAATTATATACATTTGATTTCTGAAATACAGAGTAACTTTTAAAATGAATAATGCAATTAAACTGTTCAAGCCATTTAACTTTGGCCTCTCCTTTTACATACAGTATGATTGCTGTACTAAATTAGTAAGATGATATTTGAATTCTCCATCTCCTGCTTTTCAATATTAACAATACTTGAAGATGATACAACTTGAGAGTCTTCTTTCCTTATCATCTGGTGCCAACTGAGCATGGACTATATTTGGTTATGTCAGCTTGCATTTTATGTTCTTCATCTGACCCAATATCCTCACAAGTGATATTTTGCAGCAATGACGATCCAATATTTGGACATACAAGCCTTTCTAATACCGAGGAACTATGGCCATCTTCCAAGGATCTTACAAGCAGTCCTGATAAATCTATTCCCATGTCTATTGACTCTCCAAGTTTGGGCCTAGGAGCTCTCAGAAGTACATCAGAAAAATTTGAGACTAAAGCAGAATACATGCTAGACCGAAACCAGCCTTTTGCCAGAGCCTATGGTGAAGTGAATAATATCACACCAAATGTTTCAGAGACTTTACATGCATATGCTGGAGGCAAAAATTTTCCCATTATGAAGGAAAAGGTGCAAGCAAAGGATATGCTGTTATTTTAAAGCAAATTTCTAAAGTTCCAGCTTATAAATGCATTCTTTTCTATATCCATTCAGTTTTTTTTTTCCCACTCTAAATCTAAGAATCAATTCTCACTCATGCATTGATTTTGACAGATAGCTTTGGAGATGGTTGGGAAACCCCCAGCATTCAGTTTGCAGCTTGACACTGGAATGGCTGGAATACCTAATCAACCCACAGGCAAGGTATTTTCTTTTTCCCCTTCACTTTGCATAATGCCTACAAGAATGAGCTAATACATTTAGTAGCTTCTTTTATTAATAGAAATCATGGAATCTCTTTTACCCTTCCCTCTTGTTAGTTTGGTAAGTTTTTTTTACTGGGTTTAAGTACAATATTTACCTGGTTCATCATATTCATGTCTGCAAAAGGTGATTGCAGTTATGGTTGATCTATGGTTTTATGGTTTCATATATGGAGTAACACATTAGCACATCAAAGATCAAACCAAAAAAAAAATAAAAAAATACTATTATACTACATTAAAGTATACATGCAGCTGTTGCATACCATTATGTCCATTGCAATTTTTGTTTTTGAACATCAGAGTGTTGCTCTAGTTCATTTCATGTGTACAGGAGAACTTGCAAAAGAGACCATTGAAAGGTCGAATTAAATCAGAAGAACAGAGTCAAATCAGTCAGCTGCAGGATATATGCGGATCTTGGTCGTCGTCCATGAACCAACTAAATAGCCACTACATATCAGTGAACCAGCATTGTCCACCTGTTGGCATTCCTCAGCCAAGGCATCTTCAAGTACCTCAGTCTTTGCAGTATAAGCAATATCCTGGCCACATGTTAGCTTCTCCTGTGTCTGGGGATTTTTCAAATCAGTATCCCATGCCTGCTTTAACACAGTTCCATGCTGGTCAGGGTTGTCATCAATCTATCACTTCAGGCTATGATGCTTCTCCTAGGAGTATAAATACTCTAAACAAGTCATCTGATGCACCTTCAAAAAGTTTGATGATGACACCTCAGGAGAAAATTGAAAAATTAAGGAGGCGGCAGCAGATGAGGGCAATGCTTGCAATCCAGCGGCAGCAGCAGCAGTTTGGCAATCAAGTTTTATCTACAGACCATTCTATGACGGAAGCAGGGAATGCTGAAGTTGAAGAAAACCTTTGCACTATTCCCGCTCTAGACCCAAACTCACCTTTGGAACAGAATGATTCCAACACAGTTGGCATTGCAGTTGAAGATCGTTCAATGGAGGAATCAGTGCTTTATCGTCTTCAGGACATCATCTCAAAGGTTGTTGTATGTTAGATACTAGAAGTTCTTCTAGCCTCTTTGTTACAGGCACACACATTACTAAACGAATGGTATTTCTTCAGCTGGATATCCGCATTAGACTCTGCATCAGAGACAGCTTGTTTCGACTGGCTCAAAGTGCAGCACAAAGGCGGCATACTAATGACACAAGCAGCACAAACAAGGGCAGCAAAGAAATGGTTCCGAACAATGAAGAAATAAATAGTAACAGGTTTGTGATAAAATGCAGTTCTGTTATGAAAAGTTGAAAACTGTGATCCATGTGAGTCCAGAGAAATTGTTATTTTTCTGCTCAGTGCTGCAACTATATGTACTCACTTCATTATTTATTTATGGAAACTTCACAGGATTGCTAGACTGCCCAATGTAGAGACTGAAACAAATCCAATAGACCGAACTGTTGCTCATTTGCTCTTCCATCAACCCATGGACCTATCACCAAAAGTTGCAGAAATGCCTGAGTCACAACTTTCAGATAAGCTCTACTATGAAAGCAAAGCAACTTGTTCAATGAGCTTGCCAACGAGGAATCTGCCCCCAAGTTCTGAAAGTCATCATGTTATATCTCCTCATGGCGTAAAAACTCCTAGTTCCTATCCTGAAGGGGAGCAACCCCAAAACAGCCCCTGCTTGGAGGCTTCTGAGAATGCATCAAACAATGAAGCTGCAGACAGCGGAGTAGTAGGGGTCGAACCCTCCACATGACCAATGCTATATACCGCCTAATACAAGGGTAATTCCTTCCTTTATCACTTAGTCATGTTAATGCGCCCACCTTTTTATCTCCGGGCTGATTCACTAGTAATGTAGAAGTATCATTTCCTTGTCAGCCAACTGGATACAGATTCAAGATGATTGTAGATTTATACTAGGAGTCCCCATACCATGTCCGCAAGAAGTCCCCCAAGTCATGTCTGGTGGCGCTGCAATTCATGTGCTAATCCTGTTTTCCCCAGAAACTATCCACTCCTGACTTGGAATAAATATTTACTACCAGTGATAATTCTATAATGTTGGAAAGGTCTGAAATGTTGAAGGTACTACTGAACTTCAAATAACTCAGGCCTAACTTTGTATCTCTACTCTCATTCCTATGTGCTATGACTAAATTTGTGCACTTAAGGTTTCTGTTGATTACATCTCTCATTTCTGCTCCAGCTTTGCTCCGATGTTGCACTTTTTGCTTTATGCATTCTTTATTTATTGCTTGATTGTATAATGTGGGTTATACACTTAGGTATGTCATATGTGGTTACTTTAAAAATTAATTACATACACATTGAATATCATTATTGTTTGATTTCCTGATCTCACCTACTTACTGTAACAGCATATAAGGATTTACCTGGTAAGTGGTAACCATGACTTTACGGTGCCCTTAGTATTATATACAATTATGTACTCCGTATATAAATTTTTTGTTGTATAATATGTTTTTAGTATTGATGTCAATAGTAATTGATACAATCAAGTATATCATCCACATCCGTCCTCAATGTTATTGGTACTGAATAAAAATAGCAAATTATACCATAGGTAGACCCTGGTTCAAAAATAACATTCAGATTCTATATTTGTAGTTGACACATTCTGTACGTGCAGTTTACAGTATTTGTAGCTATCATGTTCATCAATTATCAAGTTAAAAAATTGTTAATTGTAAGTACAGAATGTGTTAACTGAATGTATATAATTTTTATTTCAGAGTTTACAATGCAATATAAATCCTGGTCCATGGTATAACAATTGATAAAAATTCATGAGTACAGTATTATTCATATAAGCTCAAAGATGTAAGCCCATTAACATACGGCCCAAGTTAATTGCTAATCCGAACAAAGACCAATGGGATTGGGTTAAGGTTCTATCGAACGGCCCAAACTTCATAGTTGTTCATTCAAACTATGGCCCAAATAATGGGCCTTCGTCACCGTCTTCAACCGAACACCACACCACGCCACGTTGATAACGTGGAGAGAACTGCAACTTACGATGTTCGATCGGCGTCGCAGCGGTCTCGCAGGCAGAAGATTTCTCTGAAGAATGGCGGAGTTGGCTGAGGAGCGGCGTAAATTGAGACGTCTTTCTAAGGAAAGCCACCCGACGACGGCGGCGTCGGAGCTGGAAGCGGCTCCGTATTACTGCTACACTCCTCATAATATTAATAACCTCGATGACGGCTGTCTCATGCATATCTTCAGCTTCCTTTCTCCTATCCCAGGTATCTATGCATACTAATTCTCCATTTGCATACCTGCACACTCTCCAAAAGCACGAACAAAATAAAAAAAATTAAACCACAAGCTTTGAAGTTTTCATCTCTTAGTTATCGTCAATTGAGCTAGTGAGCTACGCAAATCCACTTACTATCTCAATTTTGATGGACTATGATTTGTTTAATGCACAAATTGTGTAGTTAATTTACGTTTGCGTTCGGGCTCAATGCCCAATTTTGAAACCCTAGAGTAGAGGTGTCGGTACTTTCCTGTATTTGACTCTATGGATATTGAGCCCTCATAATGTAGATGCATATCATTTCTGTCACAAATTGCTGCTGAGTTTGCAGATCGGTATAACACCGCACTGGTTTGCCACAGATGGCGTTTCCTGGCATGTCATCCTCGGCTTTGGCTGCGAGTTGACCGTTCCGTGAGAGATTTATCTCTACCTGGGGTTTTCCCAAACATTGAGACAGCTGTCTCTTCTGCAAGGTTAGCAGCACCCCAGTTGAAAGTATTTTACTCCCTGGAATATATGCAAAACAATCTAATGTCTGCTTGGTGGTTGAATGCTGTACAGACCTGGGGACACCATTCTGATTGCTGGTGGCGGAAGTCATCGTGTATCAAATATTCAGATTAAAAAGCCACTATGCCTGGTAATTTAGATTGATTTAAACAGATTTAGTCCCTAAGTTCTTAGCAAAGTGCCGAAGTGATGAATTTGGTTCCTAGGGTTTTTGTTTCCCTAGCCTTAGGGACCAAATCTACTGCTTCTCTAAGAACCCAGGAACTAAATTTATATTGTGAATAACTGAGGAACTTAATCTATATCATGGCATAGCAGTGTTATTGAAGGTTTTTCTTCTTGATTTCAATTAGGGAATTTCAAATTTGTATCATCTGAATAGAGTCACAAAATTTACTTTTATTGCATTTTATGGTCAAATTGTTAAGTAGTCCCCTTTTGCAACTCAAGAAACTGCTTGAAAGTGTATCAAAACATCTGTGATAAATGTGTTATATAACCTACACAAATGGAAGTGTTCTAAAATGCAGGCTTATCTCTTCTCTCTCCACTTTTCTTGTTTTAGGAGGGAGGGGTTTGGATAGTATTTAGTAAACCATCAATGCGTTGAATAATACTAAAACAAGTGGTATCTTGATCCATATAGAATAGAAAGGAAAGAAATTTCCGTTCATATAGTATTTTCCTTTTGCTGCTTCAACTTTGTTCTACAGATTGGTGCAGGTGAAATTCCTGATGATACAATACTTACTTGCTCCCGTGGTTCAGACAGGTTTGCGAAATCTTCATTAACATAGCAGAATATGTCATGCAGGTCATTGAGTCTGTCTTCTCTTGTGAACCTGTTTCCACTCTTCTTTTGTTTCTCCAGTGCATTGGAGTTCTTGTCCACATGCAAACTAGCCAACCTTACTGTGAGGGCAGAGCTTGGCTGCTGCTTGCTTCATCGGAGTGGAAGATTGACAATCGATGGGTGTATTCTTCAGTGTGAGTCGAACCCATTGGACCATCTGTCCTACGCAATTGTAAGCACTGCCAGTTCCCCGAGCGACCCCCCTACTACACTGAAGACTAACGCTGATAGTGTTTCAGTTTTGCGAACACGCATTGAAGGAGGTGCCAAAGCTGTTCTTACAAGTGGTACACTTACATTGCAGCAAGTCCGGGTCATATATAGTCGAACATCCCTTTTCTTCTGGTTCAATGTAGAGCAAGATGGCAGTAGTGCTCCTCAAGCTCCATCTGGTGAAGTAGTAGTTGGTTAGATGCAAATTTCATTATTCCATATTTTCTCCCCTTCTCTGTTCTTCTGGCTTGTTAAGCTGGTTGTAATTTAACATTGTTGTATAATTAGTAGAAATAATTTAATGCAAGTTCTTCATGAAAACCTTTCACTGAAATGTAAGCACCGTATATTTTGATGGATTGAAGGCATGACATGAGCTAACACATTGAAGTGAAAAACATTGCATGGTGTGCATTCTGGGTGAAATTTGTCTTATGACCTAAGTCAATTAGCCTAGATTGCTTTTTAGGTAAAGTGTACCCGACTCTAGGATTAAGTAAACCAGTCTAAATTGCTCATAGGAGAACATTTCACAACACATCTTTCCAGCTAAACAAAGGCTTCAGTTTCTTTGCATGTCCAATTCTGCACTGTATACCTTCTTCCACTCTAGAACACAATCTGCCATCTAAGACCTGCATTTCTCCTGCAGTTTCTAATGCCTTACAAACCAAAGCATAAGTATATTCCCTTGGAATTGATCCTCCTTGCACCAACTCAACAAGCAAATCCCATGCCTCCACTGCCCTTCCAGCTTCACACAGGGCATGAATTACAGGGGTGTAAGAACTATTAGTCGCTACGCCATGATTCCCCTCCTTCATTCTTCTCATCATCTCCATAGCTTTATCAGTCTCATTCACTGCACTGTAATATCTAATGAAAGAATTATACGTAACCCGATTAGGGGTACAACCCCTTTTCTCCATATCCTCTAACAACTCCAACGCCCTCCCGATTCTGAAGGTTTTGCAGCACCCATTGATCAAGCTGTTGTAGGTCACAACATCGGGAACGAATCCCTTGAACAGCATGAGACGAAAGAAGTGGTTTGCTTCCCACATTCTCCTCCTGATGGCTTTCCTGCATCCAGTTTCCATGGCATATCTGCAAAAGGAACTGATGAGAACAGTGTAAGTGAATGTATCAGGTGGGCAGCTAAACCCTGGCAACTCCATTTGCTCCAGTAAAAACTTGGCTTTCTTGAAGTTCCCAACTCTACAAAGGGCATATATGACAGTGTTGTAAGCATGGACATCAGGTCTGCAGTGAAACTGTTTCATCCTGTAAAAGGTGAAAAGTGCCTCATTAACCAGCCCTTCTTCTCCTAGGACTTTTATCAAACAGGTGATGGTCGGTGTGGTGACAAGCCCTCTTTTCGACATTTTCTTGAGGAAATCCAGGAGGAGTTTCAATCTACCTCCGCCTTTCGCAAGAACAACACCCATCTCTCTGCAAGTGAGCTCATTGTGAGTAAAACCGCAACTGGTTTCAACCCAATCGAAAAATTCCAATGCTTTCTCCAGCCCTAGCTGCACTTTCTCGGGGTCCCTGTAAGCCGCCGGACCGAGAACGAGTTTTCCACGGCGAGCCTTGTCGGATTCTTCTCTGAGATTTCTTTGTTTCAGAGGGGAGCGATGGCGGAAGCCGTCCTGGCGGCCAATGGACCTCGGTGACTGGAAAAGGAATCTAGGGATGGAGCATAGGACCTCAGAAACCGTTTCCGCACTCCAAGCATGTGTTGAAGCCGGGAGGATCGCGTTTAACGGCCGGTTTTGAATGATTGCGGCTAAGATTTGATCTGCGACGGCGCTTTGGGAGAGAGAACGGTAGAGTGGTCTTGATGAGAACATGAGTCTCACACAACTTCATCGTCTTTACTGAGGCAACTCCTCCATATAAATTATAAAGGCCACTGCATATTGCAGAATACTCAACCATCTATCTGCATTTGGGTTCATTGAATTTATAAACAAAAATGGCTATTGGCAATTGGCAGCAATGATAAGTTACTATCTTTATTTTGTTTGTCCTCCAAAAAATGTAATGTTTACCTCAAAAGTTTAAGTGAGTAGAATTAGAAAGTCATGTTTCTTTGATGAATGAATTTAAACAAAAATGGTTATAGGGATTTGAGGATAGTGACAGTTAGCATGTGTTTCATCTCAGTTAACATTTATGTTTATATATTATATGCTCAACAAGTTATATGATTGTATATGCTCAACAATCGAGGCATGGGGATGGGATTTAGTGAGCACAATTATGTAAGGTTGTATAATTAGGATAAGCATAATCCCGAACTTTTTGGTAGGACATGTGCATGGCATGAATACGATTGATCAAGACAAGAAGTCGAAGCTTGGTTTGAGATAATCAACTATGGACAAGGTTGGTTTACCCTTGTTACTTTTGCCGGCTAGGATCACAATGCATGATTTATCCAGTGCATATCCTCTCACAGATAGTAATTGTGGGTTACCCGTATCACCCAACAATAAAAATAAAAATTAATGGTGTTTGAATTCATAATCAAGGCCAATCAGTAGTACCATTCTACTTCATCAATAATAGCTACATACCCAAAAACCATGTGTATCTAGTCTAGTACTATAATATGAACCCTGCAGGCCAGAATGGTATTCGCATATGCTTCATTGATCTATTACCCACAAAAAAAAATGTTGAAAATCAAGCAGAAAGTGTTGAAATCAAAATGTGGTCAGTGAAAGGGGCACTGAATCACATAAAAGATTATCATGGTACCCAGGATGCGTAGGATAACAGAAAGAAAATACACCATTAAGACGCTGCTCTTTGTTGCACCACCAAGTCATCGGCAGAGTAATAGTCAGCAATGAGGCGGTACATGTATGAAGGATTATGCCCACCTCTGTAAATAACCGCACAGTGGTTTATTAGTATGCCATACATTGGACTATCCGGAGGGTAAGCACAATGGGTTAGGAATAATAAAACATCAAATGAAGGTTAACTTACGTGTCTGTTATGAACAAACTGACTAGATTTGGTGGCACGTAGTCGAATGCAGGGTTGACGACTTGT
>CM008339.1:2504632-2515326 GCA_002525835.2 Ipomoea batatas
GTAATATTGTATTATGGATAGCGAGGTTAATGGGAGTTGGTCTATTTGTTCCCTAAAGAGATTGAAGGAGAATTAGAGCTCCACTGGTGCGAAATACCTTGTGAACGCCTGCAAGTACAACAAAAGGAACAGCATGCCTTTGGGCTGCTAGGGCCACCATATTCATCCCTACTGGTGCTATAACTCCCCCGTTGGCCATGACAGCATGAGCTCCTACTATAACCTTCAAGCAAGAAATGTTCAAATTTAGCCAAGGAGGATATTGGGATGAGAGCCAACTTGGTTATTACGAGGAATTGCAGTGCCATACCATATTCACTCTAGAAATCATTGCAAAAATAGCAGAATCTGTAATGACAGTGGTCTGCAGCCCCCTTGCAACCAAGTCTTTTGCAAGAGCATGCCCCTGATATCTTAATTAGCCAAGGAGATAAAAAGCAATTAGTTGATGAAAAATAAACTGGGAATAACTAGTTGAAATTAAAGCTGTGTTATGGCCCTTCAATAATAACTAATAAGCTGCTTTAACAACCTTGGTGCACCCTCCGCAACAAAAACTCGGAAAGACCTTTTCTTTTCCTTTGCAGCACATAGAAATTCCATTACTGTTCTTGAGCTGCCTAAAGTCAAGATTACCTCACTGAAAAAGAGGAGAAAGGATTGGCCATAAGGGTTTGAAATTATGCGTGCAAACAAGAAATGAAAAATAATAATAATGACAATAAGTAGTTGTTGATGTTAACCAATAGTGCCAGATTGCACATTGACATTGTTGTCAACAACAAAAGCCAGGTAAACTATAGGCAAGGTAACTTATTGAATACCAAGACAGCAGATCATGTTAAACTAGCAATATGAAACATTGTAGGAGTTAATGTAGCAATAACAAAGAATGGTTAGAAAGATACTTATGATGTATATGCTCCACTGCCTGTTCTGCAATCTGTTCATGGCAAGTGGCTATATCTTGGATAAGTTCATTAACAGCTTCAATGACATTATGCTTCAGTTTCCGAGTCTGCGAGTTCTTATCAGCAGCTGTCAAGTAAACACAAAATTACCATGCAGCCTGTGAAACTATAGAATTACCAAAATTACATCAATGATCTAAGTTCCATACCCTACAATTGATCAATAGTTGAATACTATAAAGTACTTGCATATTCTCAAACACCAACATGCAGTAGACATTGACAGCAGCAACAAAATTCTAATCTTGTAGAAACTATAAAAATAAAGATCCCTTTTTAATCATTGTTGGTTCATCCGTTCATAGGCTTTACTTTTTTTTTTGGGGGATAAGTCACTGTGGGCTGATAAGAAAGATGTTTTGCTTAGAAAGCATTTCATGTGACTAAAGATGACTTCAAAAGCTTACATTTACTTTTTCCTTCAGAATCTCCTCCGGAAGAAGATGTATGAGGAACAGCTGTTGAGTGTGGCAAATCCTCAAGGAGGGTCTGCAGGGAAGGTGCCCTCAATGTGCTCCTGGCAGCAGCAGCCACAGCAGCAGCAGATAAAACTGGATGATCGTCATTCTCTCTTTCATCTTCATCATCACTTCCAGCAGATATACTTAACCCGCCAATAGCAGCAGTAGTTAGGGATGCATCCTCCTCCCTAATAATATGTAAAACGCGCCTCACAATGTTACCAACAGCAAGTTCTGCATTTAGATTACAATATATCCTCAAAAAAACTTAAACTCAAAAAGTGGATAAGAGAAGATCAATGAGAAATACAAGACAAGTTCCAGACAGAATGACACGTGAACCTTTTCTAAGGCAACACATTTTGTAAACAAACTTACTATGCTATTATTATCTCAATTTTCATGCCACATTTCCTTCCTTATCATCAAATGCGAAACTCAATGTAAGCTTACATGAAGCTACTAATATACTAGTATACAATGTTTAAACATAGAGTGATATTGCAATATCCGTACTAAGTATGAAACTACCATACTAGCAATGAACTTGTATACAGAGTAATTTCTAACAGGCATAAGCTTTCAGTTAAAAGTGCACAACGAGAAGACAAATCATTATAAACAACAAGCAATTTATACTCAGTAACTACTAAATTTTCTGTACCAAGTGCACAAGAAGATAAAAACACGTTTGTGCATACCTACGGGATTGGCAGCAATTAATTTCTCCCCGACAGCGTTAACGGCGTCGATGAGAGCTCCGGCCTGGTTAGTATGCGGAAGCCTCTGCTGTGAAATGAAGGAGCGAAGCAGCTCCGCCGTGAGCTTGGCGGTTGCTTTGGATCCTTCAATTTTACTGTTATCACAGAAACGAGCAAAGGCTAGGGATGAACATTAACAATATAATTCATGGAAGAATCGCCGAAAAAGCAGAGAAATCGATACCGTTTCTTCAGCTTGATGATGAAGTCGTTAACTAGGGCAACGTCCGGCATGGTAGCGGAATCTAATTTGCTCGCGTCGTCGTCGTCTCTACCTTGCTGTTATCGGCGCCGTGAGCTCTTCTCGCTGGGGTTTTGTCGAGTAAAACTCTTGCCTTTACAATGGAAGCTAATTTCACTGTCAAATTGGGGTGTGTTTGCGGGTCATTCAGATTGAATTCGGGTTAACGTTGGGTTTTGCAGTAGGCCCGTAGTGGTAAGCTCGGACCGGGCCTCTTGATCGGTCTCGAGTTATTCGGGTTAATTTAGGATTCTTACACCGCAAATTACACAAAAGATGTAAAAAATAAATTATATTAAAAATTAAATTGGTGATCTTAAGACACGAGAACAGTGCTCATTCAATCGGTCACCTATTTCAAGACTATTTGAGTTAAGAGATGATAAGTTTGACTAAAATTGAAGTATGTATCGAATTTATGATCACCATATATTTGCCATTTAATTGTGTAAAACTTATCTTGTAATATTTATTTTTGTAATAACAATTTTCAATTAATTTGTGTTTATAAGTTGTATCAATTGTAATATCACATACATTTTTTAATGCAAGGATATCACATACATTTTATTTTAATGTTAATATATTATATTTTAAATCATGAAATAAAGTGGATGGAGTACTTAAAGGGCTCAAGTTCGATTTTGAAGAATAAGTTAGATTTAGGAATGTAAATGAACTGAATCGCTCAGTCAACTTCAAACTTGAGCTGAACTCGAGCTGGCTTATTTCACAATCGAAATTTAACCTTGTGGCTCGTCGATATATATAAATGAGTCGAGTCACTCGGTCAAAGTTTGCCTTGAGCTCGGTCAACTTCGAGCTCGAACTGGCTCTTTTCGTAACCGAGCAGAGCTTGAGCTTCAATTTTCTAGTTTGAGCTCGAGCTCACCTATTATTTATCGAGTTTGAGCCAACTCAAGTCGAGCTTGGCTCAACTTATTTATATTTATAGGTTAGAGCACCAAAAAATATAATGAGTAGGTCCTAATTACAGGAGACTCATCTTCATTCGCACCGAAAGAATGCAGACTATTCAGATCAACCAAACTAGTTGAAATCAAAGATATTTAAATGCATTAAAATAGTAAGCACATGAATATGGTTATATGAACACGAAAAGAGCAGTGAATCTGTGAATGTATGTATGAGTTTGCTTATGCAAAATTGGATGTAAATAATGACGACAGCATAGTGTCTGTTTCCGTTTAACCAAACCCATTTGGCGGCCACCGCGGCGGACGGTGGTGTCTAATCGCCGTTTGTTGCCCTCAGTTTTTCCATTCAAACCAGTGGGGCCCCAACCCGGCTCCCATCCTGCTTTGTTTTCTTCAAATTGGATGCATTTTTGTATTCACTCGAGAACCTCATGGCTCCACTCTCCTCTCTCTCTCTCTCCTAACGGCTTTAGTTTGAAAATTGAAATCCCCCATTTCTCTCTTCTTTCAATACTTATCCTCGCAACCGTACAGCGCCACAACAAAACACCATATTCTTCATTGCCACCATCTTTTCTTTCTCCTTGATTGATATGCTTGCTTATTGTTGAGGCATTTCTGTTTTGATTTTTGTTTGGAGTTCAAAGGAGATTGGATGTGCTGATATAGCTCCAAAGGTGTTGTTTTTTTAGGGTTTCTTTTCTGTTTTGATGATGGGTTATTGAGAACGAACTCACCCACCCTACCCACTACCCACTACCCACCTACCAGTTGAATATCAGGTAGTTTCCCCTTATTCTCCTTGTTCCAATGGTCGATGGTGGACCATTTCTCAACTAAAGATTGGAACTTTTTGAGTTTTTGTGTTTGGATATTTGGGGATGATCTTATTGAATGCTGGTTTTGTCTCTAATTGATGATGGTAACTGAGTGTTGTAGATCTGCTGTCTGTGTATTTTGAATCTTGGTATGATTTCACTCACTGTTTTAAGGCTATTTTTTCCAAAATTTGGCAATGGGTAGTTTTGGTTTTGTGATTTATTTGTTTTGCCTGGTTTGATTCTTTGATCTTTCTATTGGACTGAGGGTTTGGAGGGAGTGCAGACCTGATTGATAGAAACTGCTCAACATATTCTCCTTGCAGCTCTGTATTTTGTTTACTTTTCCTCATAGAAACTGGAAATTTAAGCTCTTAGGTACACTAAAATTGATTCTCACCTATGAAACAGTAAACAAAATTTTGCTTTTTTTTTTTGGTTGATAGGAGAATAGTTTGTTGTTGGCACAGTGCTACAAATGGATGTCTTAATTTGCTTAAAATTGGTGGTTTCTTGATTTTTTGGTCAATATAGATAGTCTTTCATATTAATGTTGTCATGTTCAGTGTCACATTTCTGTTCTTTCTTTTAAACGTCTAGGGGGATCTCAATAGCTAGCTCTCAAGATGAGCGATTATATTGTTGCGTTTGACTGATACGGGGATGGTATGTGCAGGACCGACTACTCTCATATTAGCTATGGCAACTGGAAGTCTTTATTTCGATGACTTGCGAAGTAACTCTGAGGTCATTGATTCTCCTCCACAAACTAAAGACATGATGGATGTGGGGGAACATGTTAATGAGACCACACCGAATTCTTTAAAGCCTAATCCAGCAGTCTCTAGTAGTGTGCGTGAGCTATTGGAATGCCCAGTGTGCCTAAATGCTATGTATCCACCGATTCATCAGGCACGTATTTCTTTTTGGAGTTTCCATTTCGATTAAGTACTAACTTATGAATCCTAAACGATTATATTTGAAATACAAAAGGAAGCTGGTTCTTGAAACTATTGTTTGTTACTGGGAAATATTTTCGTTTTCATCATTATCTTGATATCTTCTACGTGATAGAATGCCCTTGTGTTCTTTATTTTTGCTGCTTCCATTCTTTTTTCTCCAGCATTAATGCCGTAAATCTTCTATTCTTTTTTAGTGTTCCAATGGTCATACGTTATGTTCGGGATGCAAACCTAGGGTACACAACCGCTGCCCGACTTGCAGGCATGAGCTTGGCAATATTAGATGTCTCGCTTTGGAGAAGGTTGCTGCTTCTCTTGAGCTCCCCTGTAAATATCAGAGCTTTGGGTGCGTGGGAATCTATCCGTATTATAGCAAGCTGAAGCACGAGTCCCAATGTGCGTTCAGACCCTATAATTGCCCCTATGCAGGATCAGAATGTTCGGTGATTGGTGACACTCCCTACTTGGTAAATCACTTGAAAGATGATCACAAGGTTGATATGCACGCTGGGAGTACTTTCAACCATCGCTATGTCAAATCAAATCCACACGAGGTTGAGAATGCCACGTGGATGCTCACGGTAAACATTGTTTTCCTGTTTCAACTGATTCTCTTTAGGTTATGGTTCAAGCGGTAGAAAAAGACTAGAGCCTACTTAAGCCTTTTATTTTGTTCGATTTCTGAAATGATTTATGGGCTATTACTTGTCACTAGGTTTTCAGTTGCTTTGGGCAGTACTTCTGCCTGCATTTTGAAGCATTTCAGTTAGGGATGGCGCCAGTTTACATAGCATTCTTGCGGTTCATGGGTGATGACAACGAGGCCAAAAACTATAGCTATAGTCTCGAGGTTGGAGGGAACGGGAGAAAGATGGTTTGGCAAGGCGTGCCGAGAAGTATAAGGGACAGTCACCGAAAGGTTCGTGACAGTTTCGATGGCCTCATCATTCAACGCAACATGGCCCTCTTCTTCTCTGGTGGAGATCGCAAAGAACTGAAGCTCAGAGTCACCGGTAGGATATGGAAAGAACAGTAGTAGTGATTGTGTCGTCTCTAGAATCTAGACAAACTCTTTCAATCCTAGGATAGAATTTGTTCATTTGTTGCTCAATGAAACTTTCTGGTCTTGTATTTTTTGAACTTTCAGAAGCAAATTCTGTTTGCTTGTCCACAAAATACATGACAGCCCAAGCTGCCTGGTTAAGCAATATAGTGTTTGAATTACTCAGTTATGATTCAAGTGCTTGAATGATCTTGGGACTAAATGTGTTTCTTTTGATGAAGATTCAAACAGGAAAAAACCCAATTTCAGAGATCATTCATTCATTAAATTGCATAGAAAAATCCTCCATTTGACATCAAACCAAATGGTAGTAATAATACATGTCTGGTTTTCTAAATTTATTCAAAGATGGCATCAAAGGTTAGGCAACTGACACTTGAGAATCAAGACAAGAAATAAGGAAGAAAAGGATAGGTTAAGACAGCAGCATATCCATTCTCATTTACAGTTAGACAAGTATGCATCCCATCCTTGGAGCCTGTATTCACGAGCTGCCTCTAAGGGGTTGGCAGCCTTTATGATCCCACGACCAACGATTATTATGTCACTGCCTCGTTCAGAAATGACCTGAAACGAGAAGCAAGGATCATATCCACGTTTCATTAGTGCGAGGAAGCAATATATACAACATGATCATTGTTGAAATCTATTAAATTCTAAGGCGGGTGCATAGACTTACTGAATGCGGGGTGTTGTATTGCTGGCCAAGAGAATCTCCACCTTTCACGAGCTGCACGCCAGGAGTTGCGTGAATCAAAGCTGGATTTCCAGGAGTTGGCCATGATGCAGGATTGACAGAGATGAAGCCAATCACAAAATCTGAATGATCCTCAGCAATTTTTGCAGCTGCAGCTGTATAGTCTCCCTTTGCAAGGTTACCAGCAGAACTCATTTCAGCAAGCAGCAGTAGGCCTCTACCACGGGGCAAACCCTATGATCAGCATAAGGCACAAATCAGATATGAATTCTGAAACTATAGAGTAAAAAATATATATGTATAGAAGAAAGTAACCTTCAGTTTCAGCCCATCCACTATTCCTGGACCCGGGATAATATGGGCGTTTACTATGTCTGCCCAATCCAATATACGGAAGATACCACTGCAAAGAATACAGTTAAACCGTTCAAGCATAAATCGTTGAAGGGAACAAGAGAAGCTTAAGACACACTATAGCAATTTATTCTCTCACCCTTCATATTGCATTGTGACTGTGTTGCCAATGTCAGCAAACTTGCGATCTTCAAAGATTAAGAAATTATGCTTCTCTGCAATCTACATATGTAAAATAATCGATCATATGTTCAGTAAATAAATCACTAGACGGGGATATGATATTTATAAAGGGATCACGTCATCTTAAGAATCTCGAGTGAGGGAAAAATAGAAGCCACAGGTTGTAATACAATTCAAGGAACCACATTATATATCCTAAGATCTATCAAGGCGAATATTTTAAATGCCATACAATCTGCAATCATGAAGAAGTTTGCATACACCAAAAGTAAACATGAACAAAATTACCGAGCATCTTGAAATTATGTAGTGCACAGGATGGAGTTGATTCAATAAATAATAAGCAAGACTACTACATTATCTAACCAACTTACAGATCGAAGTTTAGAGCCAAAATCTGGAGTGAAATCTGGCAATATGTCAACATGGGTTTTCAACATGCAAATTTCTGGCCCAACCTGAGAAAAGAAGAGATGCCATTCAAAATATCTCCACAGTGACAAGAATTAAAATAACATTACAAGTCAGAAATATGTATGAACTGACAAATACCAGCCAATAACTGAGAGCAGGCAAAGAACAAACCACTTTGCTGCTTTTCATGAAAATCTATACAAATTAACTTCCAAAATTAAACACTCCCATCTGTTTTTTCTTTCGAAAACTCAATCCATTTTATTTTTCTCACCTTTTCAGCAATATCAAGCAATGCAGCTGCAGTAGAGACATCAGCAGACAAACACAAGTTAGTTTCCTTCTGCACCATTATCTCAAATAGCCTCTTCCCTGTAGGGTTTTTCGCTATCTTAGCCCTCTCCCCAAATGGCACCCTGGCCTTAACCTTTGCCTCTACCTTTGGCACTGGTACAGCCACTTTCCTGTTCTCCTCCAAGAACTTCATCACCATTTTCTCAGTCTCCTCTGACACTCTTCCTTTCTCCTTCAATATCCTCACCATCTCAGTCAACTTCACCATGGCATGCAACCTAATTCCATTCTCAGCCAAATTCTCCCTACCTCCTTGTTCCCTATCCAAATTAGTTCCAATCCAAAAACAAAATACTTTGTCAATCAAAATGAACATTGAAGAAATTCATTATGCTGTATTAGACTTAGTTCCCTATCCAAATTAGTTCCAATCCAAAAACAAAATAATTTGTCAATCAAAATGAAAATTGAAGAAATTCATTATGCTGTATTAGACTTAGTTGAAACAGTGATGCATTTCTCAATTTTATACCAAAAACGCCAAATAAGCACGTAACACACAGACATATCTACATACAACAATTAATCAGTGATCAGCTAGTTTGAAAAACAACAGAACAGGGAGCGAGAGCCGAGAGGAGACCTGTCAATCATGACGACGGCGTCGGTAACCTTGAGGCCAGCGGCGCGGAGAGGCGCGGCGGTCTCTAGAACGGAGGCGCCGCTGGTAACGAGGTCCTCGATGATGAGGCAGACCTGGCCGGAGCTGAAGGCGCCTTCAATCGCCTTGGCGGTACCGTAATCCTTGACCTCCTTACGGCGCATGAGCATAGGAACATTGTTCTCTGTGGAAATACAGGTGGCGATCGGAAGGGCGGTGTACGGAACGCCGCAGACGAGGTCGTATGTGGAGGCGGAGGCAGGGATGATGGCGGTGAGCGTCTGCGAAATCTGACGGAGGAGCGAAGGATAAGAGACGATGAGGCGGAGGTCGATGTAGATGGGGGAAAGGATGCCGGATTTGAGCTTGAACTCGCCGAACTTGACGGCGGAGATGTCGTGGAGCTGGAGGATCAGAGACTCCATAGCCTGTGCGGAAACTGATGATGAAAACGACGACATCTCTTCTTCTTCTTCTTCTTCTCCTTTCCTGAGCTTCAGAGCTTAAGCAGAGAGAGTCATCAACAGGCGCAGTTATAGTGAGAAAAGCAGCGAGTGTGCTTTTGCTTTTGTAGTAGCAGTGCGGCGGACATTAAAAGAGAACCTAAAACTAAGGACAAAAGATTATTCCTGTAGGCCACTACTAGGGGTTGTTATTAGTGGAAAAAACTGTTTGAACTAGTGAGTAATTCCATTTATGTGACAATTTATTCTTTTTTTTTTTTTTTGCAAACACATTTATTCTTTTTGAACATTAAGAACTTTATAACATCATCCTCAATAGTGTGAAATTTTTGAGAAGTTTTTACATGTGTAATTAAAAATAAAAATATGAGAGGAATGAAAAACAAAAAAATAGAAGGAAAACTAATATCTAAAAAATAAAATTAAAAAACAATTGCAATTAAATGGGCTCAACGGGCCGTGTAGTACACAAAGTGAAGCTAACGCGTTTGAAAATAGTTGCTTTATGTTTTAGTGGGAACCACAAATTCTATATAAAAAAAAATCCAGCTCTTCTTGCAACACTCTGGCTTTTTATCTATCTTCCATCTCTCTCCTCCACCAATGCACTCCCCCTTGCAATAATCATATAAAATCTCCCTTATTGGAGATGTCCTAAAACATCATAACGAAACAGGAAGTAAATCATGGATACAATCAGGGGATGATATTCAAAAGAGTAAATCAAATGCGACAATTAATTAATCAAAATATCACATTACTACATGTTAAATTAAATTGGGCTATGACTAGCATTCATCAATAGAGACACAACATGAAGAAATCCCATAATAAGTCCAAACCGAACTGAACAAACAGCTGGCTTAAGTACATGAAGAAATCCCATAATAAGTCCAAACCGAACTGAACAAAGAGCTGGCTTAAGTAGCTCACAGCTAACCAGCTCGAATTAAAATAAAAAGAAAAAGAATAATAATAATAATAATAATAATAACAATATTCAGCTGGAGTTGTCCTCATAAATTATTAAATCTGCTGCTCATATACATGTCGAAATCTTACCAAAATGTACCAATACAAGCTTCAGAATGAAACAAGTACAGTGATGCAAAGCATATAATATTTCAGGAGTTCTACTACATAAGACTCCCATTATCTACTCTATCACTCTTACTCTAAGGCAAGATATGATAGATTATCTTCGTTCAGTGGGGTCTCAAGGAAAGTGTCTAACATCAAATTTTTGTGTGAGGAGTAAAAGTAGTGAGTATAACTTCGGAGTCCAAGTAGTATTTTCCGTTTCAGAGGCCATGAAATGATGGTGACAGAAATCAGCTTTGACAAGCTAGATCTACACATACATCCCCAGCCTTTACAGTTGCATTAGCAACCCTCATATCAACTTACCCCCC
>CM008339.1:2563294-2575757 GCA_002525835.2 Ipomoea batatas
TTGAAAAATTTTGATTTATAATGACTCTAAAAATTGTAATTCTACAACTAATGTAGTTTATTAATTAAATATTTTAATTGATTATTTTACAAGAAGTGCATAGAACAATAATGAGTATTTACAAGCTGAAGGAATGAACAAGAATATGTATATGCTCTTACACACCTTAAATATGAATTCTTATTTTAATTATAAATATTTATGTTCATAATTTTATCATAGCAAATCAACCTAATCATTAAATAATATTCGTTTATAAATAGATAAAGCTCATATTTTTGTATATATTAAATTTAATAAAATTAATCGTTTTAATATTTCAAATATTTAGCCCGTGCATCGCACGGGTGACATACTAGTGAACTCTAAAAGCGAAATACAATTTCCGATTCGTAACCAAACAATTCAATAACACAATCTCTCGATCTGTTGTCCCTGCACTGTGAATTCTCCCCCAATTCTCAAACCCAACCCTAGATCCATTTCCCAATCTCTACACACAAGGGACGACGTCTTCGTTGTCGGATTGATCGGCGACTGACTGATAATTAGCCATGGCGATTGTGAAGGCGGTGAACAGATCGGCGTCGGCGGCGTTCGCCCCTGACGCGCCGTACCTCGCGGCCGGGACCATGGCGGGCGCGGTCGATCTGTCATTCAGTTCCACGGCCAATCTCGACATATTCGAGCTCGATTTTACGTCAGATGATCGGGAGCTCCTCTTGGCCGGCTCGGTGGCTAGCTCGGAGCGGTTCAACCGCTTGTCCTGGGGGAAGCCTCTGCCCAATTCCGAAGAATTCTCTCTCGGCCTCATCGCCGGTGGTCTTGTTGATGGCACCATTGGGCTGTGGAATCCCAAGCGTTTGATCTCGTAATTTCCATACCATCATTTTTTATTTTTTTTTTCTGTTATTGGATTTTATTTGTCTATTTAGTAGCTAAAGATGTGAACTTTTTACTTCTTGTGTTGAGTTATTGAATTGTACTCATTGCATGTGTCTGTGGCTGAGTGTAAACCATTCTCAATTCGGGCACTAGAATTTCATTGGATACGCAGTCATTTTAGTGTGTTGTTAATCTATGCCACTATTTGATCTTTTTACTAGTGAATCGTGTGGAAAATGAATTATTTTTGAAGTAAAAAATGGTTGACTTTTATTGAATAATTTGATTTATTGTTTCCAGATCAAGTAAGAAGTTCTATTTTTTCATGCTAGTTATTGCTTTTTTAGGCCATTTATGGATACTTGCCATCTTTGTTTGCTAAAGACCTTGCTAATAAATTTTTTAAATTTCTAGTGACTATTCACAAATTTTAAGTTCCTTTAAATATTTAATTGCATGCTTAGCTATGATTATCTATGTCAGTATAATTTTGTTTTAATTTTTTCCACCAGCTCTGGCAAAAGTCGAGAAGGTCCTGAAGCCTCTGAAAATGCATTTGTTGGCCATCTTTCTAATCATACTGGGCCTGTAAGTAGCATAATTGCATGTCCCATGCTTGATTTCCTTTATGGCATTTGCTGTTTTGTTGGAAATCTGGTGATAACAGTGAGTATTATGCTGTTTCTAATTTTTCAGGTTCGTGGTTTGGAGTTTAATGTTTATACTTCGAATCTCCTTGCTTCTGGTGCTGATGAAGGCAAAATCTGCATATGGGATATTGCAAATCCAGTAGAACCTACTCATTATCCTCCTCTGAAGGTATGTAGCAACTTAAGATGTAAAAAATAGTCTGCAAGCCTTTGTAGTAACAACTTTTCTTAGAACCATGATTATATCTCCTCCTGCTTCCAAATTTCTGAAGACCAAAACAGCAAAAAGAAGATTAAATTTAAAAAAAAATCATTCAAAACAAAGCATTCAATTGTGCTGCAGAAAACTGAAACTAACTTATCACCTGAACTGCTATAAATCTTTGCTGAAGGGAATCGAGTATTCTTTTCATCTAGATACTCTCTAGTATTAGTTAGAGAATCTACTGTAGTATATAAAAATGTGGCTAAAAATGCACAAAGAATATGCCCAAACTCTGCAAGTGCATACATATCCTCCAAATTTGGCTGTTGCCTTACTTACACAAAGAACGTTGTAAAATTACAGAAAGCCTCTATTAGTACGTAAAAGGAGTTAATCTGGAGATGTATTACCCAGCTTATGAACTTTTTATATAATTTAGAAGGAGAAATTGAATGATGATTTAATTATAAAATGTCATTTCTTGCTTCTCTATCCTATTGTGTCATTCTGCCTAGATCCATCTTTGGGTGTATTTCTTCTAATGTAACTTTAAGTGGACAATCTGCTGAATGCGGACACAATAATTGTGAGATTTTTGTAGGGTAGTGGATCATCAGCCCAAAGTGAAATTTCATATGTATCATGGAACAGCAAGGTTCAGCATGTATTAGCATCCACATCACTGAATGGAACAACTGGTGAGCAATATGATATGATACTTAACTATCCATTTTAAGGTGGAACAATCAGCCACTTACTCTTTTCTTTTCCTCTTTGACTCAGTGGTTTGGGATCTTAGGAAGCAGAAGCCAGTCATAAGGTAAGAGCGTTTTCCTTAATTGCAAAGAAAATTTATTTTAGTACATTATTGATTACTAGTTAACCTTTATTAGTTGGGAACATGCAGTTTCTCAGATTCCATTAGAAGGCGCTGTTCTGTTTTGCAGTGGCATCCTGATTTTGCCACTCAGCTTATTGTAGCATCTGATGAAGATAGTTCACCTGCACTAATGGTATAGTTTGTCTGCCCTTTTCTGCTAATATAATGCATTTGCCATGATGTAAGCTGCAACTGAGATATATATTGTTACAGATGTGGGATATGCGGAATGTAATGTCTCCAGTGAAAGAATTTGCGGGGCATACTAAGGGTATGTGTACTTAACAGTTTGTTTTTTCCTTTTCTTTGAGTTGCTTGTGTTTAGCCTCTTGTCTAGCTAGATTTGGGCACTAGAAATAAGTTCTTAAAGCTGGACAGCTGCATCTATGTTCTACTTACATTTATTTTAATTGCATGCTGATAGCACTTTGTAGAAAATACTTTGCAAATCTTTCAAGAGCTACTCTGATAGTTTAATTTAGATGAAGCCTTTAAGTTTATTCTAGCTCCTGCCTAAGCATTTAGCTGAGCCAAAGGCAGTAACTTGTGTCCTATTTACTTAATGCACTTCTCTATACCCTTATTACTTTCTTAACTTCACTTTGATGCCCTATGTTTATGTTTCTATTTTTCCTGGATACCTTCATTACAATATTTTTTATCTTTTAATTCCTGATTGCTGCTGGTCAGGTGTCATTGCAATGTCCTGGTGTCCCATTGACAGTTCCTACCTACTTACTTGTGCAAAAGATAACCGCACTATATGCTGGGATGTTGTATCAGGAGAGGTGGGCAAATATAGCATTTTGTACTTGATATTTAATTTGTGTGGAATACCTGCTCTTTTTCTTTCCTCTGTTTGTGATTATAAATTCTCCTGTAGAAACAGCCAAGAATTCATCAGCTTTTTAAGAAAGTTAGTTTCAATTGCTTCTGCAGATTGTCTCTGAATTGCCATCAGGAACTAATTGGAATTTTGATGTACACTGGTATCCCAAGTGTCCGGGTGTCATATCAGCATCTTCATTTGATGGAAAGATTGGGATTTATAATATTGAGGTCTGTTCCTGTTCTGGTTTTGCATAACTACATCAATTAGCATTTGACTAAAATTCGAAGAGACAGACAGCTTTCTTCTTTTGTAGATTTTGCCTCAATTACATGCTCTTCCTTTTCGGTGGTGATTTGACAAACTAAAGAAACTGTGTAGCATTTACAATAGTACTCTATTTATTTCTTTTTTATTTTGCAGGGTTGTGATCGATATGTTGCTGAAGATGGCAATTTTGGAGCAGGTATTATAGTTTATTAACCTTTTGATTTTTCAAAAGTTACAGTCTATCACTGTAGCTAAATGCAATTATTTTGTACAGAGGTTAGTGTGGCTCTTTTAGTAATGACAATGGATATCTTTCTTCATAGTGGTTATAATGTATGTCTTTGTTTAAACATTGGCTCAAAGCACATGAAATTAATTTTGCTAGGATAATTCTTATTCACAATAAACCTTAATTTGATGGTTGCTAAGTTTTTAGTCAGGAAAAAACTTGGCTCCTGAGAATAGGCATTTTAGAATAGCACTTACATGATAGTTTATTTATTTTATATAGTATTTTCTTTCCTTTCTTTATTTTATCATTTCCATATTATAATATAGATTTTGATTTGATATTCTTTCTAAAAATGTACAATGGAGCAGCTTCTTTGAGAGCTCCAAAATGGTACAAACGAGGAGGAGGAGTGTCATTTGGTTTTGGAGGGAAGCTGGTCTCATTTCACTCCACTAATGCCTCAGACAAACCATCAGAGGTGTGCTGAGTAGGTTTATGTTACTTTTTTCTCCTCATCTGTCTTTACTTTGTATAAGGTGTTCTCTTTTCCAGGTTTATGTGCGTACTGTGGTTACTGAACATGGTTTAGTCAGTCGTTCTTCCGATTTTGAGACTATGATTCAAGATGGGGAGAGATCTCAGCTCAGGCTTCTGTGTGAAAAGAAATCTCAAGATTTAGAGTATGGCATTTCCATGAGTTAATAAAAGGATTTTGTTTCATTCAATTATGCCTTCTAAATGTTTGCTTCATTCCTTTATTTGAACAGATCTAATGATGAAAAGGAGACATGGGGTTTTCTGAAGGTTATGTTTGAAGAGGATGGAGCTGCTAGGACAAAATTGCTTTCACACCTTGGTTTCAGTCTGCCTGTAGAAGAAAAAGGTGCCAAGCAGGATGATATTTCTGATCAAGTATCTGCTCTTGGCCTAGGTGAAAGTGTTACAAGTACAGAACAAAATACCATGAAGAAAGAACCCATAGGGCTACCATTTGATAATGGAGAAGATTTCTTTAACAATCTTCCCAGTCCGAAAACTGAGACTCCTTTGTCAACCTCTGGGAATAACTTTGATAATACTGAAGCTGCTTCAGGCTGGGAGGAAACTCCATCAGCGATAAATGGATTAGAGGAGAGTACTGACTCGTCTTCTGATGATGCTATTCTGCGCGCCTTGGTTGTTGGGGATTATAAGACTGCTGTGGCACACTGCATATCTGCTAATAGAATGGCTGACGCATTAGTTATTGCCCATGTTGGTGGTACTTCCCTGTGGGAGAGCACTCGAAATCAATACCTTAAGACAAGTCAATTGCCTTACCTAAAGGTAATGAAGTTTTATGACATTCTCTAACTACATTGACTTTTTTGTGACACTAACATCTTTTAATGCCAGGTTGTCTCTGCAATGGTTAGCAATGATCTCATGAGCCTTGTAAAAAGCAGGCCATTGAAATCGTGGAAGGAAACACTTGCTCTCCTTTGCACTGTAAGTCCAAACCCCAGATTTCATGTTTAAGCTATACAGACCAATGGAGCAGACATGGTTTTAGGACTTCTATTACTCAAAAACCTGTGCCTAGACCATCCTTTATGCATTTAATGTGGTTTTATATTTTGATCTTATTTTCCTTTTCCATACAGTTTGCTCAGCAAGATGAATGGACATTGTTGTGTGACACACTTGGTTCGAGACTTTTTGCTGCCGGTGAAACACTTCCAGCAACACTTTGTTTTATATGTGCTGGGAATGTAGATAAAACAATAGAGATATGGTCGAGGACGTTATCAGATATTCATGATGGCATATCATATTTTGATCTCCTTCAGGTATTGTGCTGTCTTGTGATGTTTTGGGAAACCTGTGCTCAGGTTCAGTTAAGCAGCTTTTATGTTTGTTCTCTTTCTATAGGATTTAATGGAAAAGACCATAGTGTTTGCACTTGCAACTAGACAGAAGCGGTTTAGCGCTTCTCTATGCAAGCTTGTTGAGAAGTATGCCGAAATCTTAGCAAGTCAGGGGCAATTAAGTACAGCAATGAAGTACTTGAAGGTTTTGGGAACTGAGGAATTGTCTCCTGAGCTGACAATCTTACAAGATCGGATTGCCCTCTCAATTTCACCAGGTTAGACCCTTAACAGCAACTCTAGTTTTGTAAATTAACTTGTCATTCTGCTAAATGAATCTGACTAATTGTGAAATGATTGTTGCAACTTGAATTTTACCTTCTTTGCAGACAAGGACACTATGTCTACGGCTTTTGAGAACTCACAGTTGCAAACAGGACCTGGATATAGCTCTGAACAGCCAAGTTATGGCATGAATGGTGCATCTCAACACTATTATCCGGTAATAAATTCGCTAATATGTTGTGCCTTCGTTGAGACTTTACTGTTCATGCTGCTAATTATTTTCTTTTTCTTTCCCCTGCTCAGGAATCACCCATGCAAAACACACCAAGCACTCTTAATGGTCCATATGCTGAAAATTATCAGTCTAATCTTGGTCCTTCATTCAAGGGATATACTCCTCCTTCCTCTTATCAGCCTGCTCCTCCTTCCTCTTATCAGCCTGCTCCTCCTTCCTCTTATCAGCCCACTCCACCTTCCTATCAGCCCACTCCTCCTTCCTATCAGCCCAATCCTCCTTCCTATCAGCCTGCTCCACAGCAGAATGTCCAACAACCTAGCATATTTCTTCCCGCACCAGTTCCTCATGTTCCCCAGGTATTTGCATCATTCGGTTCACATTCTCTGAAAAGTAACACTAAAATGCTGAATTTGTGCTGCATAGGGTGTTAGTCAAAAAGGTGTTGCTTGCAGCATAACTATTCTAGATTGTTCAATACGATTTGCACTGAATTAGACGTCTGAAATCATCGTGCTCCGTCCTAGGCAGCTTTTGTGATTGCATTTACAATTTCTTGTGCCAGATTTTTGGAGACTTCCAGAGAAATGATGTCTAGTTGTTGCAATCTATATTTTATAATTTAATCAGTTAGTATAAATGCAAAGTTTAATTAGTAGAGAATATTTTAATGCAAGTTTCTTGACTTGTTTTGCCTTTTTTATTCAATTTCTCAAATTAAACTTTGTATATTTTAGCCACCTTTGCAGGGAAATATTGCTGCACCACCTGGTGCCGGTCAGCCTACTATAAAACCTTTTGTTCCAACTAACCCCCCCGCTCTGAGAAATGTGGAGCAATATCAACAGCCCACTTTGGGTTCCCAGTTGTATCCTGTACGTTATGCTGTTTTGTTAGGATGAATAAAACATAACCAATTTGAAGCCTTTAAACATCACTAATTTTCTCGAGACTTGCTTTGCATGTTTTCAGGGGCAGGCTAACCCTAGTTTTCCAACCGGTCCTCATGCGCCTGGCGGTTATGACCCTAACCTGTCACAAGTCAATCCGCCTCTTGGACAAAGGATGCCTCAAGTGGTTGCACCTTCTCCAAATGTTAGGGGATTCGCCCCGGTTACAAATCCCGGAGTTCAAAGACCTAATGTGAGTGCCATGCAACCTCCCAGCCCCACCCAAGCAGCACCTGTCCAACCACCTGCATCTCCTGCTGTTCCCCCACCGACAGTGCAGACAGTCGATACCTCAAATGTGCCTGGTATTTTCCACTTTCACTTCTTTCCATATGCTCGTTTCATTCACCGACTACTCTTGAATCCTTCCTCCGAACAAAAAAACTATCTAAGAACTAACGAAGTTGTCTATGTTTTAATTGTCTTTCACCATCTCGTTTAACTTGGTTTTGGATTTCATGCTACAGCTGAACAAAAACCTGTCATAGCAACATTGACTAGACTCTTCAACGAGACATCAGAAGCATTAGGAGGGCCACGGGCTAATCCAGCTAAAAAACGTGAGATTGATGATAATTCGAAGAAGCTAGGTGCATTGTTTGCTAAACTCAATAGTGGAGATATATCTAAGAACGCTGCAGAAAAGCTCGTCCAGCTTTGTCGGGCTTTGGACAACGGTGACTTCAGTACTGCCCTTCAGATCCAGGTATCCTTCTTGAGGGTCCTCTCCTTTAAGTTACACAGGTTGGACATGAAAAACTAACCTTTGTCAATTCCTCATTCACATAGGTGCTCTTGACGACAAGTGATTGGGACGAGTGCAACTTTTGGCTAGCGACACTCAAGCGAATGATCAAGACGAGGCAGAACTTTAGATAAACACAGTAAACTTCCCCAGACAAAATTTAGATTCTCTTACTCGAGTGTTTTCCAATCGTGCGTTCAATGGCCTGCCCACCGCATACACGAGGATCATCCAAACAGTTCAGAATTATATAGAAATTCAGGTCACTTTTCTGTCAAACCATCTCCCCTAATTCCCATAGAGGCAAAGAGAATATAGTTCTCATAGACTATGCAGATTGGTCTTTCCTTTAAACTTTGTAATGTTGAAATATAGACATTTTTGTTTCAAATAGATATAATACTTTTTAGCTGTAATTCTTTTAGAACTCCATTTCACTGAAAGAATTCTGAACTTTGGTTATGCTCAATTTTGGCCATCTATACTATAATGCAGTCTGGTGCCCCCCATACTTAATACTCACTTTTTTTGTTCTTTATATGTTGCCTTGATTCCAATTATTATACCATGGACTAGGTTCATATTGCATTGTGAATTCTGATACAAAAATTATATACTTTCAATTTAACGCATTCTATATAATTTCTGTACATATAAACAAATAACTTGATAAATACTGATAAATGCTGACTAATAATATGATAGTTACTTCCTCAAAAAAAAAAAAATGATAGTTACGGTATAGAAACTTTCAACTGCAAATACATAATGTGTCAACTACAGATACAAAATTTGAAAGTTATTTTTGGATCAGGGTCTACATTGCAAGGTAGACTTTGGTCCATGGTATAATTTGCCATTTACTAGTGCACACTCTAAATAGTAGGGATTGAAGTTGTTAAAAATCAATGATTCTTTCTATGTATTATGAATTTCACATCTTTACAACTATGTGGTTCTTGGAGATTGAATACCAATCCTAAATACAAAACAATCATCTACATTGCATCACAAGCAAATTATTTACTTGGACGACCATTGCCTTGCAATGGAAGGTTAAGGAATGAGCCAAACCTTTTCCAGAAAGAGAAGTTGGATCCATAGAACTGTACATTTACTGGTTTTCTCAATCCCTCTCGAACGAATTCCAGCTCTTTAAAAACGTCCAATGCAGCGCTTTCCGGGCTATCAAGAAGAGGCAATGCAACCGAGCCCTTCGACTCCAAGCTTGTGATCCACCCGCGTAGTAGAAAATTCACAACCTGCACACGAGGAAAGCCCGTTTATCTGTCTACTGCATGTGTATTTATACATCAAAGTGTCCACATAGAGAGACGAGGATGCGTTCCATATAAGGGAAGGGGAAGGGCTAAGTCTAGAACCCGATGTCTCGAAAATATGATGACGGTCTATAATAATAAGGAAATAAAGTGCATAAATGGTAAGCGCTTAATCTAACAAGTGGTATCAGAGCCTTTTCTTCCTAATTCTATCTCCTCGGTATTAAGCAGTATACCTCTGGGACTTCGTCGTGGGGGCAGTGACCAGCAGGGCTAATCTCGTAATATGGAGCTTCGGGCAGTTGCTTTTTCACCTGTGCGCCCCAGATAGGCTTCACCCATGGATCATCCTTCCCATATACGAGACAGATTGGTATGTTGTTCGCTCGACACCTACATTTTGTAAAGTAGAATTCATTACTTCGAGCTAGTAATGTAAAAATATAACAAGAATCAAGCGCATAGCAGCATAACCGTTTTCTATACCCACCCAGAAAGAGCCTCGTCGAATGATAATTCGCTCTGAGGAGCAAACATTATTGAAGTAAACACTGCTGCTGCAGCAGGATGCTTCGTCGTCTCAAGTATACGGGAAAAGACTCCATCAACGTTCGTAGAGTGATCCGCATAAACCTGTTTAAGAACCTCCGTGATACTATCAGGATCGCTAATTTTCTGCCATCTGATATAAATAGTAAACAGTAGCACGAGTCAATTACATAAGCATTGAATAGTCGTTGTATACGTTAGATAAACCGATTAAGATCGTGATAAAGCAACTAAAAGAAGAGAACAAGCAAATCGGATGAAGTTTAGTGCGTACACAAGTTCTGTCATCTTTCTAACGGGTGCTGGAATAGGAAATGTCCCTGGCATTGGAAATATTCGGGATAATCTTGGAGACTTGATAGGATTAGGAAGAAAACCCCAAAAAGGTGTTGCGTTTAGCAAAGTTACGCCTTTTACCAAATGAGGATTGCTTGCTGCAAAGTAGAGTGCAACGTAGCCTCCGAGTGAATTTCCCACGATGTAAACCGGCTCTTTTATTACCTGCAGCATCAAAAACCGAGTTTATTCGTTTCTCTACCCCGTAAAAATTATCCTAGGATAAATGCTCTCAACCGTTCTTCTTTGAATGTAGTTCTTAAATAGTAAAAATTTCGGTCATGGAGTAACAAAGAGGACAAGTACCTCTTCGATAAAAGAGCGAACTTGGTCTCTCCACAAGTCCATAGAATAAACGAGCTCTTTTGCCCAAGGTTGAGCTTCGTCTCCAAAACCCCAGACGAGATCCTCTCGAGCTGATTTTGACTTATCTACGACTCCGGACTGCAAAGTTGGATCTTCGCTCGGCATTGACATGCCCTGCCCTAGAAAGTCTAACGCCCAAGCTCTGAATTCACGGCCAAGATCCTTCAGCTGTTTTTCATAGTGGAAGGAACCAACACCGAAGCCCGGGAGAAAAAGTATTGGCGGGGAATTCACATTTTCAGACCCTGATTTTTCATAATGAACGTGCAGTTTAGGCTTCCATTCCCAGAAGCAACTGCTAATCGGAGCTACATATTCACCCTTGGATTCATCTGGCAAACCAGGTATCAAAAGTTTTTGTACTTTCCCCGTATCGGCTATGCTGCGGGCACCCTCTTCCCGATCAAGTATATAAGAGTTACAGGTTCCACCGACGAGACTGGAACCAGAATTTTGTAATCCCTTAAAACCACCAATAGTGCAAAATTTGCTCGATCTAAAAGGATCCAAGGGGGACGATCTCAAATGGCTAGGTTTGAAAACAACGCAACACAAACTTTTCTGTTGTAAAATCGAATAATGCCTTGGATGAGTCGAACTCAGACTTCTGTCACTCGCTTCTCTGCTAAAAAAGTTCACATCATAGCAACACAGTCCAGAATGGCACAAAAGAATTTCCATCCCACGAATACACTCCCTGAAATTAGATTCAACACTTCAGCAAACGCTCCGGGGTACTAATTTCATCTACAAAAGCGAACCAAGAAACATAACTACTGCTCGATCACTAAGAAGAAGAAAGCTAAACTCCATTTCCAAACACAACTACTTCCTCTAATTGCCCTAAAGCTCATTCAGGATTGTCACAAATCTTGTCACTACCCAAGAGTCTGCATTGGTGAACCCCTCATGTATAATAGCCCGCAAACTACTGGGAGCTAAACCAGTAAAATCACACAGGAAGGATAAACCGCACTAACCCACAAATCACGGTGGAAAAGTAAATTGTATTAGCCCATAAACCACATAGGAAAAGTAAACCGCACTAATCCACAAATCACTTACAAAAAGTAAATTGCATTAGCCCATAAACCACACAGGAAAAGTAAACCGCGATAGGAAGTATGCAATACTCAAAGTTAAGCATCATCCCTAAAACTGAACATAAGCAAACAAGAAGAATCAATAAACTACTTCATAAGGGTGTCTGATTAATCAATCATCATAAAGCTAAACCTTAGCTGTGTGCTTAGAATCTCAACCTGAGGCATTCACCACTTCCATACCCTAATTCAACTGCAAAATTTCGAAATTTTGCATTATCTCTGAATGAAAGATGGTTATTGAGGCTATTCTATCAGAATTCTTGAACACCCAGAGACTAAAGATCACTAAAAACAAGTTCTTTGAAACTAAAATTCACACAAACTGTTAAAATTAGAAAAGGGAGAGAAGAGAGTGGATAGTGAGTGTTAAGGAGGGAGGGAAAATGGATATCACCTTTAAACAACTGAGCAAGATTTCATAAGCAGCGCATCTGAGATTCTGGGAGAGGAAGACAGAGGCTTCTTTTTAGATATTCCCTTCTGAAATTAGCTGAAAAACAGGCAATAAATTGCAAAAGCAGCAGTCTTTGTACAGACACTCCACTACAATCCAAAGGGGGGGAAGAGATTTTGGGAGTTGCTTAAAGCCTGAAAGGCATGGGTTTTGTTTAGAAGCCAGGAAAAATCAAGAAATAATAATACCTGTAATTTAGTTTTTTATTTGTCATATTCTTTGGACCAATGTCTGGGCGAAGTTTAGGAGAAAAGATCATGGATCGAGTCTCACTCGCGACAATATTACTGTAATCATCCACATTATAACTGTTGGCAAATTAATGTGTGAATCACGGTTCAAAACAACATCATTTTAAT
>CM008339.1:2608326-2619496 GCA_002525835.2 Ipomoea batatas
CTGTTTCATTTGGATCCCGGGGGATTTCGTCAAGTGTAAAGCATGTTTCAATGCCCATGTGATTGTCAAATAGTTTAATTCAAGAACTACCCAGAATCTTGTTCTTTTCTTCTTGTCCCAGTCAGATTCTTGGCTTGTCCAAAAGACTCCCTTGTAGAATCTTGGCTTTTTATGGTGATTTCTTGCAGAGATGATTGGCTGTGTAAAAACTAAAAGACAATGTTGCTTGATCCATCCCCATCATATTCAGTAGCCATGTGCTGCTTCATTAAAAGCCAAAGAAAGGTATAAAAAGGAGAGGGCTTTTTTAGCAAAAGCCTCAATCTTTATGTGAAAACAAGTATGAGAGATAAATAGTATAAAATTGTGTGGCTATTCAATAAATCCATAAATCCATAATGGTTGTAGGCAAGCCAAGAATGCCATCTTGAAAACAACCATAAATCCATAAGCATGCATTTCATGGACTATCTGATTGTTACCTTCTGTAAGGCTTCAAATGATATCCTTCAAACTCTGAGCCAAAACTTATGGATTCCTCATCAAGTCTTTTCTTTAATCTTCTCCAAGTTCTCAACATATCAGACTGTATTAACCCTGCATACAACATTTCAAATGTAACCTTCTGTGGGAGAAACCCCTTCTCTATCATTTCCATGAATAACTCACAAGCATCTCTCCACCTCTTCTTCTTACAAAGTCCATGAATCATCAAGGTGTACGAATCCAAATCCGGGCCTACGGGGCCACCTTTCATGTCATCCCAAATCTCCCTAGCAAGCCCTAATCTTCCCAAGCTCACAAACATCCCCAACAATATGTTGTGTGTGGTCTCACTAGGTGAGCACAAGGAGCCATCTTTCATTCTACCATACAACTTTAACGCCCCATCGATGTCTTTCCGGCCTCTGTACTCCTTGAAGAAGCAATTGAGAGTGGCTGCTATGGGGGTGACCCCACTGCCCACCATTCCTTCAAGCAACATTTCTGCATCCTCAATTCTCCCACAAGAACACAGGCACTTGATCACTGATGTATATGATGCTATGCTAGGGCATATTCCCTTCTCCTTCATCATCCTCAATTTCTCTAGGGACAGCTCGGGCTTGTGTGCCCTACTATACACATGGAGTAAAATTGAGTAACTTGTAACATCAGGCTCAACCCCTCTCTGGCGCATTTCGTCGAACACCTTCTCTGCGTCCCTAATCACCCTCTCAAACCTCCCATCCGGGTGCAAACTGGCTCTCCTGCAAATCCCATTCAACAACACATTATACGTGACCACATTCGGATCTATCCCTTTGTTAATCATCTCCGCGAGAAACGACTTCGCCATATCTATCTTCTTCACCTTGCACCAACCATATACTAAAATTGTATAAATTTTGCAATTCACACTAATCCTCCATTTCTCCTTGTTGAACAACTCAGTAGCCACTCTCACGTGCCCGTACTTACAGAGCGAGTCGAGAAGATAGCAAAAGTAGGAATTCCAGACGCCGGCCTCGTCCTCGCCGTTTTCATCAATGAAAATATACATCTCGCTGAAGGCGCGAATGGCTTGGCGAGTTAATCCGGCGGCTATGAGCCGCCGAATGAGGAGATAGAAAGTGGTGAAATTGGGGGAGATTTTGCGGTGTTCCATCTGGATGATGAGCTGCCAGGCGGCGTCGAATTGGCGGACTCGGCACAGGATGTCGATTAGGAGATTGAAGGCGGTGGCGTCGATTGGGGAATCGGGGCAGGATTGCGAGAAGTGGAAGAAGGCGAAGGCGATTTTGGAGGAGTGTCGGAGACGGAGGAGGGTTTGGTGGATGAGGAATGGGGAGAGAGCGATGCCGCGGAGCTGAAGCGATGATTCCATGGGGTGGAAGGGGTTGTGGTGTTGGAGGAGGATCTGAGAGACCAAATCGGCGTCGGGAGAGGGCTCCATTTGGGGGAGTGTAGGCTTGAGATCGTCGGTTTCGGAGGAGAATTCATAGTGGTGCTCATCGGCGGCGGTAGAGGAACAGAAGAGGCGGAGAACGGCGGCGTTAGGGAGGTGGAAATGGATAGCGCGAGAACGAAACAAGCTTGTCGCCATTTTTGCTCAGAGGGCCTCGCATGGCTGCCCAACGGCTATAATAAGCCCATTTTTAGCTTAAAAAATTAGCCCATTTTGTATACTGGACCATATTTTTTGCCGTAAGTATGGACTGCTTAATTAATTGGGCCTCTAATCATCTCAGCCGTTTTAGACTTTTTCACATGGCCCAATCCAGTAATTTTGGACTTGCAACACTAAAATGGCAAATTATACCAGGAACCACGGTCTACCTTACATTGTAGACCTTAGTTCAAACATAATCTTCATATTTTGGATCTATAGTTGACAGTTTCTGTATTTGTAGTTATCTTATTATGTGTCAGCAATTATCAAGTTAGTTGCTTACATGTACAGAAACGGTTAACTAACTATAGGTACAGAAGAAGGTACCGAATTTTTGTATCAGGGTTCACAATGCAATATAAATCATGGTCCATGATATAACAATTGACGCTAAATTATATTGGGAACCATGATCCGCATTGTAATTTGGACTATTGATAAATGTTCATTTCTAGTATATTTTAATGTATTACGTAGTATTATATGCTATTTTTAGATGATATACTAAAAATAAATCTTTAGTACACTAAACATGAATTTGTATATCAGTGGTCCACGGTATATTTGAAGTAAAATTTAGTTTAAGAAGCAATACCTTAAAAGAAGAAATTTAGCAATGTGGTGGTATGAACCCCGGTTTCATTGAAAAATTGAAGAGTCATTAGGGGATTTTGACCAATTAGTGATTATGAAGACTTCTTGCGCACAAACGATGGAAGAATTTGGAATTATTTAGGAATTTGGCCAACATGAAATTCACCTCCTTTTCAAGATATAGTTCTTTAGGAAATCTGAGGTATAAAAGAAGAGATTCGAATCTTTAAGGATGAAGATTCCTCCAATAACATGGAGATCCCCCAACCAAACAGAAAAGAACAACCTTTATTTTTGTTCATGTCCAATTCTCTTACTTTCGAACTGTATATGTTGTCACGCAGGCCCTAAATATGGCGTGTTTTGCTCCCAGACGGAAATGAGTTAAAAGAGACATTGGAATTTGAAGATATATCCTGATTGTGTGATATACTTTCCATAATATAATGCATTTAAAAAATAAATAAATTTATGAATTAAAGATTATATAATTTGTGTGGGCGTAAGAGAGCTGAGGCCTGCAACTCAGGAACTATATGCAATTACAGAAGCATGCACTAAACAATTGTACGGCTAAGAACAAATTAATTAAATTGTAAACTTTTTTTTTTTGATCAAATTAAATTGTAAACTGAGAAGTATAAATATCATCATGACTGGACAAGCCACAATATAATCTATACATGTCATGTCCACCTAGCCACTTTAATTCTGTCACATCCATCTTCCAATTCTTATCTTAGCTAACAATATAAAAAATATATAATCTAATTAATCTAACCCCACAATAATGCACATAGTTGAGGTGACGCCTAAACTCGTTTTACACAAGTTTAGGGTTCCATGTTTGAATATTTGCATTCAATTTAACCTATGAGGTATGGTTGAGTGGCAAAAGGCTCATTCATCCTTAATTTAATCTAGGAGGTATGGGTATGGAGCGGCTTTAAATCTTCAAGCCAGCTGTCCTATCCAAAGAACGAGAGAATTAATCACTGTGTTCGACAATGAAAATGTTTAAATTCTAATTCGAGGTGATATTGGGTTTGAAATTAACATACTACACAACAAACTATAGTTTTACACAACATTTTTTCAATACAACAAAAAGAAACAAAAGTATAATTAAGTTCAAGAGTTTTCCAAACACCATTAAACCTCTATTACTTTTTGACCTAAACTTACCAACAAAAACAATTTCCCTTTGTAAAAAATCTGAATATGCATTGCAGAAATGGAGATTGCTTATGTGTAATGGCAACTAGAAGGGCAAAGATAATAAGTTATATGTGTGGGAACACTACAAGCAATACATACAAATTGTAGGGCTGGCTATCATCATCATCATCATGATGAAGTGATAAACTAATGAAAAGAAAAAGGTATATTAAGGGAATCATTAAATTAAAGAAATGTTAACTTTTTGTGAATGGAAATCCACAATACAATTCAATCTGCATTCCAAAGTACCCATTTCCATGTACCTAATTAATAAAACCATTTCCTTTAATTTTTTTTTTCTTTTTTAAATTTACAAAAAAAATCCGTAGCTTCTACTAAAATGTGCAATATAGGTGAAGTTCGCCTGGTGACTACAGTTGACAAAGAATCACAAGGATCAGAAGTAAACTATCATATGTATGTTATCCTAATTGATAAATGAACACAATGAGATAAACCAGGTCATCACCGATTTCCATTTAGCTAATTAAAACCATTTCCTTAAAATTTTATTTTATTTTTTGATTTATGGGATGAAAACCTGCAAGTCGTTACGCGAAGGTATGGGTAAAGTCCACCTTGCGACCTTAACAGACAAAAACTAACAAAGAGGTAAACTAACCTAGGTTACCCTAGCCAACAAAGGATCGGATTACAAGCTAAGAAAGTAAACTAACTTAGGTTAATTACCCTAACTGGCAAAGGACCATAAGGAAATAAACTAGCTTAGGCTACAGTAGCTGGCAAAGGATTAAAATGAGGTAAACTGCCTAGGTTACACTAACCGGTAAATGACTAAAATGGGTTAACCAACCTCGATTATTCTACTAAACAAAGGACCACAATGCATTAAACCGACCTATGTTATCTTAGTCATCAAAAGACTACAGGTAAATTAGCATCGCTTACACATATCTAACTGGTCCAAACCAAGAAAACTAATAAATAACTCAAAAAAGTTAAATTTAAAACTTCTTGGTTATTATTCTAACAGTTCCACCCAAAAAAGTTTTTAACCTTCCTTAATATAAATTAAATAATGGAGTGGAAGACAAGTTTAGGTAGTTTTGGTGTTCAGGTGGTCCGTTCCACGTATATGTGCAGTTGTCGCGACTTGACTGTAGTGGAACCTCTCTGCTTTCTTAGGTGTTAGTCGCTAAGTGGTGGTGCCGCCGTTAGTTTTTATGAACCATCCACCTATATAGGCCGTGGCTTTTTACCGGTTTTTAGCGCCACCACCGTACCGGCCTTACCAAACCCCATTTGAATACCTTAAATAGGATTTGGGGATTTCAACAAACTATGACCACGATCTTGTTGGTTTTGGACCTAGATGTCATGTCATAATCATATTGAGAATGAAATATTAATACGACGCGTTTAATAATCATGCAATGCAGTTGCATTTGGACATTTTGGATATAAACTTGTACGGAGTATCATTCTCAAAATTTAACGTTAAGTTTCATAAACTCGCATTAAAAAAGTTATAAAAATAAAAGTGCACAATTTAGTCAAATATAATAAGCTGTTAAGCTTTTAAAATGCTTACATTAAAAAAATATCATAGAAGAGTAATTTTGTTTAATTTCAAGGTGTATTTTTTAGATTAAACAAACGTATACATAAATTTGTCTCAATTCTAATGATATCTTCACAACCAATGTAGAATTGAAATATATACCGGGAGGGGGAGGGCATGGGCATGAGATTTTGATTTCATCTAAATCATAAAATTGTAACCAAACAATCAAATTTACTTGCTTTCAAAAGTATGTGTAAATTAAATTGGGTGAAATTCTAATTTATAAAAGTTAATTCTATCATGAAAACAAGGTCATAACCCTTATATATATAGAACATATATAGAACAAGAGTTGAAGTAGTTTACTTACAAGAAAGAAAAAGTGATTTAAATTAAACAAGAAAAAGAAAAAGAAAAAGAAAGAAGGAAAACACATTAACAACTTTCTAGTATTGAATTAAAGTGTCATTATTGTAAAGGTATTGCAAAATTTTCCTTAAATATATACTCTTAAATATATAACAGATTCATTCAAAAAAAATATATAACAGATAAAATTAAAGCTAATGTAATGTTGACGGAATTTGTCACATCATGGGGCAATATTATATATAAAACATTATTTTTAACCATGCAACGTCAAAATACTATTTATGCATTTAATAAATATAATATGTCTCAATATATAGTTTCAATCATTTAGGTTATGTTTAAAAACTTGATAAACAAGGTTTTCAGTGTTGTGATCGATTTTCCTACTTTTTAAACGGACCTTTAATGCATAAACGTAACCCTTGAATATATATTTTTTCAAACAAGCTGGCTTTTAAATATAATAATGTTTATATAAAAAAATGGTGTTAATTATATATGTTTTACCATGCACTTTCCGCCAATAAAACCAAACCCTGATGACCACTACTTTTTATCCTCCACCAAACTTCACTTCCCTCGTACAACATTCTGTACGGAGACTAATACTAAAATTCTTTGTTTTAAAAAAAAAACCTAAAATGCTTTCATGCTCGCTCAATCAGACATTCCAATTTCCACTAAGTTATTACCTTCATTTCCCTTCACGCGCATCTACTAATTTCCATGACTCACAATGCATTAATTTTGGTAATGTCGGAAGAAATTAAAATGAGAATTCAACTGATGATGACTTTTTTTTTTTTAGTTAAAATTCCATATTCATTCAGTATAATGTTTGATTTTGTGATTAACGGTTTTAAAGTAAAATAAGTTATGTTATGCTAAACTTTTTTGTTACAACGACTATTTTGTTATAAATTTGATAAAGTATGTAATAATCAAGATAAGTGACCCGAACTCTCGTATAAACTTAACCTAGATCATACGGGTTTACACCAACTCATGAAGCTCATGCAAACATACCTGACCCATACGATATTAGGATCAAGTACTTACTATATATTAAGCAAAAATCTATAACGAATAGCGCAACTGTTGGGCGATGGCTTGGAGAACCGAGTCCAACATCCTGTCATCGAAACATGACACTGACTATTACATAAGTATAAAGAAATAAAGTTGTGTCTTCTTCGACTTTTTGCTACTAGCTATAGTTTTTGATGTAACGATAAGCGTTTGATAGATCTTGACAGCAACTAATACACAATTATATTTTCTTTTTTTATACTTATATACCAATCATGTTTTGATTACAGAATTCTTAAGGGTTGGCCATTTGTACCTCCACCAAAAGGAGGAATGGAGAATATAGAGCCAAGTGTTGGAAGCCCATGGTATATAAATAGGTGTTTTATTTGGATTCGACTAGTAGTGAATGTTCCAGGCATGCTACATTAGTGTTTATTAGGAACATTCAAATTTGGGCAAGGAATCACCCCATGCCTATGTGCACTAACCCACTAACCATAGAGTTACTCATAGAATTTGAAAAGAAAAAAAAAACACAATATAAAGCAGACATTTTTATTTTATTTTTTAAATTTGAATAAGAGTCAAATCCTTTATATATTGTTTTGCCATTCATCTTCAAAACACGTATGTGACGCTATCTAATTAAAGAAGAATTTAGGAAGCTAGAAAGATAAAGAAGAATATGCATGGAAGAAAACATTGGTCGAATAAAAACATATTATATTTTCATGTGTGATTTGATAAGTACATGTAAATGCCCTTATATACCTTATTATAGTAATATACTAATTGCAAATCAAGCATATGGTAATATATTCTTGCATAATTGTCATAATATTTGATTCCCATTCCTTAACAACATAGTACAATTCTCTTTATAATTGATTCTTATTCCATTACAATAAGCTCAGCTTGTTTTTTAGTTTTTAATTTTTTTTAAATATTCACAATTCTTTAAAAGTATCTGATCTATTATATACTTTTTCAAACATTTTCAACTAAAGATCGAATCTAAGCTCCACCACCAGAGTTCGAACCTATGACCACCCATCTAGAATGGTAACTGATATGTCATCACATTGCATGATAGTTGGCCTGCAACTCGTTTTTTAGTTCATTCATTTGTAATCATGAATGCTTAATTTCTTGCACATTGTGTCATGAACTCATGATGCCAAGATCATTTGCATCATCACCATAAGAAATGATCAAGTGCGTGAAACATAATTCATTCTCATACCTAAATGTCATATTTTTATCTTAATCGGGTGGACGAGGCATAATTTTTGTATTTAATTTGTCGTCCATTGTGTGAGTGTAATTACAACTAAATTGGTCAGACAGTTAATTTTGCAATTATAAGATTATATGTTCAACTTTCGGCTTGGATATCTAATCTAGACTGGTTAATCTTGTTTATCTCCTTATCATTTTTACCAGCTAGGATCCATATATATATGTACATGCATGCATGCATATATGTATGTATGTGTACGTACATAGTTCTATATAAAGCTTTCTCAAAAAAAAAAAAAAAGTTCTATATAAAGCATGCACTAACACCCTGCATGAGATCCCAATATATATATATAAGCAACCCAAGCCATCCCACACCAAACCATATTCTTTCATTCATCCATCCAAACCACAACAAAATGATAGGTTGGGAGGACGTGTATAAGGTGGTGGTGGCGATGGCGCCGCTCTACGTGGCGTTAGCCCTCGGCTACTTCTCCGTCCGGCGGTGGCACATGTTCAAACCCGACCAATGCGACGCCATTAACCGTTTCAACTGTTTTTTCGTCATCCCTTTCTTCAACTTCCAGTTCATGGCCCATATAAACCCTTACCGCCTAAACTACCCTTTCCTCTCCGCTGACGTCATCGCCAAATTCCTCGTAATCGCCGCCCTCGGCGCGTGGGCTAATTTCACCGACAAAGGCTCCCTTTCCTCGTCCGTCACGGCGTTTTCTCTCTCCACCTTGACCAACACCCTCATTGTCGGCGTGCCGTTGCTCCGGGCCATGTACGGCGACTCCGGCGCCGACCTCGTCGTTCAGGCGGCGGTGATTCAGAATCTTGTTTGGTTCACTTTTCTGCTCTTTGCGTTGCAGTTTTGGTTTACTCGGACCCACCCTACGACGTCGTCTCGGGTCGCCGCCGGTAATGGCTCTTCCGTTCAGATGGCCGCCGGCGACTTTGAAGCTAATAATAGTCACAATAATAACGAAACTAACACTACTTATAGTGACGATTCTGCCGTGACGGAATCCACGTCAGTTTTGTCACTATTGATGCCCGTTCTCTCTAATCTTGCTCAGAATCCTAATTCCTATGCATGCTTTCTTGGCCTCTTCTGGGCTCTTTTGGCCAGCAGGTAACCATATACTCTCCTGTGCCATTTTATGTGTCTGATTTCAAAGCTTAACTGAAGTTATTTTTAATTCATAATATTAAGATTAATATTAGTATACAAAATTTATATATTTAGAAACTAAAAAATAAATTTAAAAATAAGTGAAAAATAATTTGAAAAATACAAAATTTATATATTTAGAAGTGATAAAATGAGACATATACAGCAATATACATAAAAAATAATTCGATATACCCCAACCAAATTGGTTAGGTTATTAACTTCAAACCCATAGAGTTAAATGTTCCACTCTTAATGTGAGCGACCTATAGGCTTTTTTTGGTTTGAGCGGGTAGTTCTTTGTCACCACCAGGTACTCAGGTAGGATTTACTCCGTGTACATCGTCGATAAGTATGTGAGATTTGGATATCCTCGTAACCTAAAAAATTAATTTAATAAAATAATTATTTTGACGGTCTAAAAATTCTTAAAATTTATATTGGTTAATTGGTTACATATATTGTTTTTCCCAGGTGGAATTTGCAGCTGCCAAGTATTATAGAAGGGTCTATTGTGATCATGTCAAAGGCTGGGAGTGGAGTTGCCATGTTTAGCATGGGTATGTGCTTACGTGTATATATATCATATATATTTCTTGAACCTAATTATTATATTAAGAAACAAATATTGTTTATAATTAATTGATTAATGTATTATTATGATTATTATGATTAATACTTTTGTGACGGCTGTGTAGGACTTTTTATTGCACTACAAGAGAACATAGTTGAGTGTGGTGCAAGTGTGACGGCATTGTCGATGGTCTTGAGGTTCATTGTCGGACCAGCAACCACGCTCATTGGTTGTCTCGTTTTAGGTTTGCGTGGTGATGTCCTAAGGATTTCTATCATCCAGGTATGATTACACTAAGCTCTTAATTTTTATTTTTTATTTTTCAAAAAACCCGCAACCATTAATCAAAATTACGATGTATATATAGTATACTTAACTCTTGTGTGATAGCCTGTAACCACACACAAGGGTGTGCACGGTAATCCGGCTTATGTAACATAGCTTGCAAATCACACATGAGACCCTGTGTGTCGTCGGATTCGACTGTGTTATAGGCTTGACAAAGAAGGGTCATATGTAATAGTCCTGTATGACGAGGGGGTCTTGTGTAATAGTGTTCAAAGCACACATTGCATGCTCTGTTTTCTGTAATATCTGACGAACTATACAGGGGACCCTATGTGATGAGATTGACCGAAAGGGTATTGGCAATAAGAATCTAGCTCGTGTCTTCTCAATATGAGAATCATGCTTCCCTCACTCAGTCACCCCGACCGATTTGAAGCTACATCATATGATTACATAATGAAAAGTAGTTTAATTATAGATTATGATTAAACATTCATTAATGGTCTAACTAGGCAAGCATGCAACATATACATATATATAATTGGCTTATTATATTCCAACTTTTAGGCCGCACTGCCTCAATCTCTTGCATCCTTCGTTTACGCCAAAGAATATGGACTCCATGCAGACATTCTCAGCACAGCGTAAGTCCACTTTACTCAAGTTTTGAGAATTAATTTCACGTTACATATAATATAACCAAAAAAATTCGACCACCTTTAAATGAAACGATTCAAAATTAACCTTACTTTTAATGTGATCGAAATTTTCAAATGACTTTACTAATAATAGTTTTTGTTACATGTGACGACAGGGTTACCATTGGCACCTTGATTTCTGTTCCTTTGCTGATTACGTACTACGTAATATTGGGGTTCATACACTGATAATTTACTATTTGTGATGATGCCTTGACAACTTTGTAATTCTATTAACTACTTTTAATATTACCATTCGTCACTTTTGTTCCTTTGCTTACTGCGCATAAGAAAT
>CM008339.1:2631823-2642200 GCA_002525835.2 Ipomoea batatas
CATTTTGTCGGTTACAATTTCTTTAACTACAAAATAAAGTTAGGTTATGACACGCCAAAGAAGAAGACGGGAAAGGATCATTATTATGCACATGCCTTTGGAGCGAGTCTTGGCAAATCGACCATTGCAAAGCAGCAAGTCCGTAAAGTTCAGTCTACAGAGAATTTACGAGAATAAATAAATAAATAACCAAGTAAACAAAAAAAGAACGAAGAAAACATGTTAATTCTTTTCCTTTTGGCCGCTTCCCCCTTGGTGTTTCAAGAGTTCATACGAAATAGTTACCTGGAATGACAGTCGATCCATTACTTTTTCATAAAGTGGAATCGCTTCTCTTAGCTTCCCAAGTTCCATCAACGAATCGCCATCACTTAATGCCTAAGCACAACAGCGCTATAACTAAGAAGTAAGTTGTATGTTATGACTCTTAATCCCGAGAAGAATGAGACACAATTCACGCATATCATCACGTTAATAACACCAGTTCATCGCTTTGAAGAAGGCTTCAAAGTTTTTTGCCAACTCAATTCAAAAGGTAGCTTTCTTATCGTAGTTTAAGATTTGTTTTCAGTAGAAGGCGACAAGTGAAGTAATTAATTGTTATATTATATGTTCACGGAAAAGAAAAGCAATTAAAAATACCTTCTGACACTCAAGTTTAAGTTTCGGCTCAATAACTAAGCCTTTTTTTGCCTTGTAGGCAGCAAGAAGCTGTCTCGATCGTGCCTGTTTGGCTGCTTTCTCTTGTGTTGTTTCAAGTGCCTCACCGGGATTAAGAGTTCTTCCACCACCAAACTACGCACAAAACAAAAATAAATGCATAAAGCAAACAATTAAATGTATAACTAGATTGAGATCAAGTTTTATTTGTCAATAATAATTCATTTTATCAGAGAAACAAGGATAAACCCTTACTGTTTTAGAAATGTTGCTAGGTCTAGGGAAAACACCCCACGTGGAAACCTTTGGCTTGTAGGCATCCATTTCTTCCTCCAAACCAGGTTTAGGCTTTGTTGCCGCTGCATCTCCAAACTTGCTAGTATCCCCGACTAGTATTTCTACTTCTGGCAAGTCGTCGTCTTCAGGGAAAGGGTCCGATATTGGAACAAGCCCGGCAGGCAGTCGCTTGGCATCCTTTTTATCAGAAAAATTAAGCCCCATAAAATCTATACTCGAAATTGCGAATTCTTCCTTTTTACTTTCTTTCATTTTCGGTGAACTATTCCCAAGATCCTTCACAACCCCTTTGTCATTAAGTCCTACAAACAAATGCAATTATACCCTTCAGTTCTGGAAAACTACAGTTCCATAGGATATAAAAATCAAGAGAATACTGCAACACAAAAGTATGTATACAGTATACACAACCTTAAAAAATTAAACTATGTATAAATGTACACAATTAACTAAATGTAGAGCATAAAGGAAAAACTTTTTCCCAGAAATTTCTTGAAACATCTAGAATCATATAATTTTGCAAAAATATAAAAATAAAAATAGAGTAGCAAAACATAGAATTCATCAAAAAACAGTCGTTCAGAAAATACCTGGTTTTTTCTCACTGCCTTGTAAACCTGTACCGCTACCCGTAACTTCTTTGTTGTTCCTATACTCCTTTGCTCTCTCGAATGCAAGTTTGGCTGCAGAAGGCACCTCCTGTTCCTCACTAACATTAGCTTCCTCCTCTGACCCACCACCTTGCTTTTCTGTTTCTGCAGATTCCGGAACTGGGTTTGGAACAATCTTTGGAACGGGGTTGGTTTGAACTTCTTTCTTGTAGGCCTTGGCTTTGGCAAATGCGAGCTTTACAGGATCAACTTTTTCAGATTCTGGAGTTTCCTCTTCTGAAATGGGTGATGGCGATTCCAAAGAAGGTGAGATTTTTAGAGTCTTGAATTTCAAGGTTTTGAAGTGTAGATTTGTTGGATAGAGGTCAGAGTTATGAATGAATGTTGCTGTATCCAATTTGTTTTCTGGTCCTAGATAATAGTTCTTTGGTTCCCTTCACATTTATGTATAAATAACACTGTTTTAACAATAGAATCAATCCCTTTGTCATACAAACAAATGCACTTCACACCCTTCAGTTGTGAAAAACTACATGTCCATAGGATTCCAAAAACTTCAAGAATGCTGCAGGTTTAATCAAGAGGATTTTTTTTGGGTGACGAGCAAAACCTGTAGCCACTACCGAGGTAAACCCCGCCTTATGGCTCAAACCAAGAAGGCCAAATAGGTCATTTCCGCTGGAAATTGAACTTATAACCTTGTTATTACCAAGTAAACGGTCTGATCAACTTGGTTGAGGTTATCCCTACTCAAGAGGATATTGAAATCACAAAAGTATGTATACTGCAGACACAACCTCAAAAAATGATACAGTACTATGTATGCACTTGTTCAGTCGTGGCTGGTAAAGGGCCAAGTTTAGTACCGGTGGCTGGGGGATTGTGGCCGGAGGAGAGTAAAGTCACCAAGGGCCGAGTCCAGCACTCAATCTCGAACAATGTGATGGCAGTCTATAAGTAAGGAAATAAGTCGAGCATTCACTACTAGCTATAACTTTTGGGAGTGGTAAGCACTTGATCCTAATAGAACTACACAATTAACTAAATGCAGAGTGTAAAGACAGAAACTTTTTCACTAGAAATTGCTTGAAAGCATCTAGAATCATATAAATTTGCAACAATAAACAAAACAAAAGTAGCAAAAGTGGAAAAAATAGAATTCATCACAGAAAATACCTGGTTCTTTCTCACTGCCTGGTAAACCAGACCTGCTGCCCACAATTTCTGAGTTCTTATACTCATTGGCTCTCTGGAAAGCGAGTTTGACTGCAGAAGGCAACTCCTGTTTCTCGCTAACATTAGCTTCATCCTTCGACCCATCAATTTGCTCTTGAATTTCTGCAGATTCTGAAACTGGGTTTTGAACAGTCTTCGGAATGGGTTTGGTTTGGATATCTTTCTTGTAGGCCTTGGCTTTGGCAAATGCAAGCTTTACACGATCGAATTTTTCGGATTCTGGAGGCTCTTCTTCTGAATTGGGCGATGAAGATTCCAAGGAAGCTGAGATTTTTAGAGGCTTGAACTTCAGTTTCTTTAGGTGTAGCTTAGTTGGATAGAGATCAGAGTTAATGGTCCTGAAAGAAGAGAAAACTGGGGTTTGGGGAATTATCGCCATGGCTCATTGAATGAATGTTTCTGGTCCGGTGCAGTGGTGATAGATAAGAGTTCTTTGGTGATCCTGTTTTCAGCCTCATTTTCTTTTCTTTTTTGATCTCTTGATTATAAGAAAATAGTAAAGAAAAATAGGGATTAATAATTTTCTAGACAATCTTAGCCAAATTAGTTCGATTTTAACTTGTTAAGTATTAGAGTATAAGTCAACTGCCAAGCACCTTGTGCTCAATTGGCATGTAGTGGTCACCCTCAGATGGGAGGTCATGAATTCGAGTCTCAGTGGAGGAGATCCCTTCAACAGGTTGAGAAAAGTATAGATGAACAGATACTACAATGTAATAGGGTCAGTTGTATTCAAAAAAAAAAAAAGAGTATAAGTCAACTCTTAGTAAAAACGGTTTATTGCTGACTAGGACACAAGAAGAAGTTTATCCAATACACATTCTGGTTAAGGTTTTCCCTCGTCGTCCTAAAAAAATGTTAGTACACTCACTACTTGAGTGTATGCAATTCCCGCCTTGTACTCTAATTGACAAAGAATCACCCGGTGTTTACACTCCCACATGGATGATGAAAGTGGGTTCGAGCCTCAGTGGAGACAACTGTTGACTCTTCGTGCTTCAGTAGGTTGAGAAAGTAGATACTACATTATAACAGAGTTGTACTCAAAAAAAAAATTTGACAAAAAATCACAAAGAGATAAACTAATATAGGTACTGCTCTCACCGAGAGTCGAACTTCAAACATTGTGATTACTAGTCGAACTTCAAACATTGTGATTACTAACAATCTGACCAACTTGGGATGGGGTTGCACCAATTAGTCAATATCTATATCTATCAGGTAGAAACTGGTAAAAGTTCTAAAATGGCCACAATTTTTTTGCAAAGTGATACAAATACAGCAATTTGGTACACAAATTATTGTGCATATGATACATTGATATCATCAAATCTGAATTTTAATGCTAAGGCAAAGATAATTGTTTACATTACACTGGTGCAAGTGCACTGCAGCAGACCAGCACATTTCCAAACAAGGCCGCTAACTATTAACCGCTGATTGTCAAACAAGGCCGTTATCCTCTAAAGACTCGAAGGGAATGATTCACGCAAGAGAAACCGCCATCCACCATAAGGTTCACCCCACTAACGTACCTCGCTTCATCACTGGCTAAGAACAGCACAGCATTGGCAACATCACGGGCGGTCAAGTTCACGCCCTGCAAGTTGGCGTTTTTGGCTGCAAACGCGCGAAAGCCTTCCCATGCTTCCTCGGTTCTCTCGTCCTCAGGCATGTGAGCCAGTGCTAAGGGCGTGGGAACGGCGTAAGGGCCAACGCAGTTCACACGGATGCCGTGGCTTCCCAGCTCTGCAGCAACATTCTGAGTTAGCCCCAAGACCGCGTGCTTTGAAGCTGCGTATGAATGCGGTCCAACTCCAGCAATGGCACTCGCAACGCTGCTGATGGAGACTATCGAGCCCTTCTTCAGCGGGATCATTACCCGAGCAGCGTGCTTCATCCCCAGGAAAACGCCTTTCAAATTCACATCAATTATCTTCTCGAATACAGACAGTTCAAAGTCCCGGATATCTGCAACAGGCGGCCCTGCCAGACCAGCATTGTTCACTATTATGTCGAGCGTGCCAAACTTATCAACTGCAACGTCCACTGAACGACTAACATCATCTTCAAGTGACACATCACAGTGGACGAAACATACACTGGACTCGCCCCCGAGGGATCTGCAAACTTGCTGACCAAGATCATCTTGAATGTCTGCAACACAAACTTTTGCCCCGTGCTTGTGAAATAGACGAACGATGCTCTCCCCTATGCCACTCGCACCCCCAGTCACTAATGCAACTTTCCCGAATAGCCTGAAAACGAATTTCTTTCATTTTATCGACTCAACAAGTATGATGATGCAGAGAATACAGAGAATCATATTCATGGCATGACTACTTGCAATGGACACGCTTTTTGCAATTCCAACTTCTAGCTTAAACGACACATTTCTGATTTCAATTCATACACAATTGATAAGCAATAGTTAGGGACATCAAACGTAATAAACAGATGGGAAAAGACGAGTTTCTCTCTTATGCATACCCCCTCTCAACATTTGGCAAAAGAAGTTTAAACTGAAGAATCAGCAAATTTGTTCAAACTTAAGAATCAAAGCTCATATATCTACAAATTAGCCATGTCACTTTCAAGTAGAATTGAAGGCCAATAAATTCTAGCTTTATCCAGTGAATAGGGACACCTGCCCAACACACAAGGCATGTGAGTTTCATTATTAGAGTAATAACTAATAAGATCTGGATGAGGGATCAACTTCTGAATTGTCAGTGTTACACTGTTACCAAACCGAATTTCCTTAAAGCATTATAAATACTAGAGAGACACTCCAAAACATTAAGAATCAAGATTCTTCAATAAGAAGAAAACCTCTGAATCAAGTTTCCTGTTCTTTTTGTGCTATGCCCAAAATTTTTGGAAAAAAAAATAAAAATTTGCAACTCTCCTATCTGTTTTTTCCTTCTTAACCCAAGTTTCTAGCCTGATGTCAAATCTTGTGAGCATCTTTATGATTCTTTTCCATCTTAATCCAGGTTTCTAGCCTGATGCTAAATCTTGTGAGTATCTTTATGATTCAAAAATTGTCCCAGTTGTTTTATGATTACCAAGAATCTGAAACTCAATTTCTGCAGATGGTAAAGAAAGAGGACTATTGGACTATGAGAGTCTATTGGTCTTCTTGGTTTCGGCCTGTCAGCTATAACTCTATGACAAACTTAGGTTGGTTTACGCTTATGATCCTTCAACAGTTAGGGTCACAAGGCGGGATTTGCCCAGTGCCTATGAAAAACCTATTGGTTTAATCCTTCGACAGTTAGGGTCACAAGGCGGGTTTGCCCAGGGCACACCCTCAATAAGTGGTTGAGGCTTTGTTAGAGGAAACAAGCATGGAAGAAAGCCTGCATCTTCAAACCCCAAACTCAGAACAGCCTAACAAGTACTGGGGCAAGAAGAAAACAGCCAAAGATTCCACCTTTAATCTCTCCAACAAAACACTATGTTTCAGGTTAGTAATATGCGGTCTATATTTAACTAAAAGGGGTGTTTTCTTCTTGGTCCTAGTTGGTTTAGCTACCTCACTGTGCATGTTCAAACCACATTAGATCTTTCACTTTAGCTAAACCCCATCTGCGATTCTCAGCAAACAAAGCAGAAACTGAGCTCCCAATAGTAAAGGGGCCATAAAAACACACACCGAGCTCAAGATCCAAACATGCTTTGAACCAATCAGATTCACATGCGAGATTATTTAGCTCAATAAAATGCTCTAATCTGAATAAAACTGTGTAGAGAAAAGAGTAAGGGCATCTACAAATGAAGACTTGAATGTTACCTTTGGCATTGGATAGGAAGAGGATCTTCAGTACCAGCACCATCTGCCATTGCTAATACTAGCAACAGAAAAAACAAAATATAGAGGAGTAGTTATACAACTTTTGTTTGGGTGAGGAGGAATAAACTGCCTCCACTATTTAAAGGTAGATTGAGTTCTCCGAGTATACTAATACCATCAAGTTTAGTTAAAAAATTTTAATTTAATCACTCGTAGTCTTTCAACTTTTAAATTAATCCTCCATTATCCTTCAATTTTCAGCTTTTTAACCAGTCTTGGTCCTAACTTTTTATTACTTAAATTAAAAGAAGCATGATAGCGGGTTAAATTTGAAAGTCAGAGGACTATTGGTGGTTAAATTGAAAGTTTAATACTAAACAATGCGATGTCACTATATTCATATGACCCCAGCTGGTATTAACTCTGCATAAGTTTAACTAAACTGAAAATGTATGGATAAAAATAAAATTGGTGATTTTAAAAAACGAACATGCAACTAATTTCATTTTTAACGTACAGTTAATTTATTTTGAATATATTATCTACAAATAAAAATAAATATGCATCAACCCTAATTAAGTTGATCAGATTTAACTTGGTAACAACAATATTCTTGATTTGAATCAATAATTTAGATAATCTAGACTGATTTCTTTCTTTGTAATTCTTTACCAACCCCTAATACATAATTTTGAGTTTCATGATAACTTATAAGTTATAAACATAATTTGCCGATTGGGGTGAATTTTCCATGATAACCTGTAAGGCTATAAACATAATTTGCCATTGGGGAAGAACCTATAAACATAATTTACCGATTGGGTTTGCTTGGGGCGGTAGAAAAATACAAATCTTATCAGCCCACGTGTGAGCAAGTGATTGGATTACGTTTGAGTCAACATGCAAATTTGGAAAGTCGTGCGTGTCACTGTGTCAGCAACTTGCAAGCTAGAAATGACCTTCCAACTTTTATTTTATTTATAAAAATATCATAATTATTTTCCAATTTTTCAATTTTTTAAAAAATTATTATTTTATGATAAATACTACATACACTTCCAACTTACTATCAATTTCTACTCTCTCAAAAATTTTAGACATTTTTCCTATAACTCACACGATCAAAAATATATTATCTTTGGTTGCCACACTTATACTATATATAAAAGTAAAATTCTTCCATTTTATTTTTCGTCCAAACTTTTGTAATTAATTAATTAAATATTTTATTAGTCAAATAAGTAATAAAGCTGATTTGGTAAGAAAATTTAAATGGAAATTAACTAATATCTATTAATTTTAATATTGTTTCTATATTCACGTAGTAACGTAATAACATAATACCGTATAAGAAAGACATATTAACTAGGTAATAACATAATAGCATAATTGGTAATATTATGTATGGTATTCTATAATATAATTGCCTAATTGGTAATATTATTGTTTGCAAATTCTGTGAATAATAATTGATTAATTATATTCATAAATACTAATATTTAATATAAAATAATAATAATTTTAGTATATACGTATTGATATTCTTGTTAAAAAAATAATTAATTTGCACAATGAAGAATAAATAATACAAGTAAAATACATTTTTTTCTAAAAAGTGTAAATACAATGGGATAAATGTGTAGCTTTGAAGTACACATTAGGTTCTTCCCACAAAAAAAAGAAAAAAAAAAAGAAAAAAAAAAAGAGTACACATATAGGCAAGCAATAGTTCATTAATGTATGTTTTTTTTTAAAGAAAAATTAATGTTAATGTTAATTGTTTCTTCCATTATTGTGTCATTTGTTTAGCTTTTGAGTAGTTTATGTTCCGATCCCTTTGCCCTCCATTTACACAGATCATACATGGAAGGAACATCCTTAGCCTCTGCTTTTTTCTTTTCTTTTTATTCCCTCTTTTGGCTTTGGTGATTGAGGGTGTGAACATAAATATAATATGTGCAGTCCAACTATCAGCTTAGGCTTTTAGTTTAGATGAAGCACATGCTTTAATTTGGTATCAGAGCCATGCAAAAGATCATGGGTTCGAATCTCCGCGTCACCCTCAAAAAGAGACTTCCACGTGTTGCGCTCGGAAATCCACTGCACACGTTGAGGGGGCGTGTGCGCATAAATATAATATGTGCAGTCCAACTATCAGCTTAGGTTTTTAGTTGAGATGGAGCACATGCTTTAATTGAGGGTGGATAATAGAATGTGAATAAATGAGACCAATACTTTCCCCATTAACATGGACCGTGGTGCTTTAATTGAGGGTGGATAATAGAATGTGAATAAATGAGACCAATACTTTCCCCATTAACATGGACCGTGGTTGAGTGGAATAAACTTATCCATCCTTAATCAAATGTCAAAGGTTTGACCATTGACTTTGAGTATGGAGTAGTTTTAAGAATTAGTCATTGTATATGACGGTGAAAATTCCGAATTACACACACACAAAAAAAGAACTTTCCCAATCAATCATACAGTTTGTCACCAAAACAATCATCAATCATACGGTCCTACCACTATTACTTGATTACTATGAAGAGGCACGATTACGATTACATACCCCCTCTACTTCCACAATAAATGATCATGGTCAAGGACAAAGAAAATACAATCGACATCTTTATCAAAATTATTATCATCGAATTCTATCAAAAATTTCTCTACATTCTCAAATGAAATCTTATTAAAATTTAGTCTTAATCTGAGAGTTATATACAAAATGTACATGTACAAATAATTCTCAAAATATATTAGATTTGATTAGGTACTACCGTGATTTTCACATTATTATTTTTACATTAAAAAAAGTTTCGTGTCTAATTTATTTCCACTTTATATTCATATATTTAATTTGTAGGTTCATGTTGAGCCATCATACATAAGACCAACACTCACACCTTGCGTATTTTCAACAAAGAAAGAACGTAGAAAATTTTGCCCCTAAACTTGGGGATGGGAATTGGTGTTGGGACACGGTCGTTATACTGTGGACCATGGGTCCTGGTTGATACTGCAATTGTGTTGAATTGATACTGCAGTTGTGTTGAAAGGATACTGCAGTTATATTGAAAGGGAACTACAGTTGCGTGGAACAAAGGCCGTGTCATCCATCTGGAACTGTAGTTGTGTTGAACGGATACTGCAGTTGTGTTGAAAAGATACTGCAGTTGTGTTGAACGATGAATGGCCTCTGTTCCGTGCAACTGCACTTTCCTTTCAACACAACTGCAGTATCTTTTCAACACAACTGCAGTATCCGTTCAACACAACTGCAATATCAGCTATGATCATGATCCACAATGCTTTGTGGACCATGGTCCACCATATAATTTGCGGTTGGGACAAGCTCTACATATTTTAAACTAGTATCTTATTGATTAAAAATTATATCTTTTTTCTTTAACATTAGATTCAAATCTTAGAGTCAGATCTTAGTACATTGCATAAAAAATGACTAGTAATAATATATTAAAAATAAATATAGAGTACTATAACAAATACAGTGTACAATGCATGTCATATTGTCATTTGTTATACAATTTTCTTTTTTTTTTTTAAGGTATATATAAGGTAAATTGACATTTATGGTTAGAGTTTATTACCAAAATGGTCCATCGACTATTGCGAAATTACCAATTTGGTCCTCAACAATTTTTCTTGACCAATTAAGTCCCTCGACTTTGAAAAATTTAACCAATTTGGTCCTCCGTTTATTTTTCTGTTAAAAATCCGTTAAATTATGACCAAATTGGTAATTTTGCAATA
>CM008339.1:2773855-2785019 GCA_002525835.2 Ipomoea batatas
GTACCCAATTTATCCGTGTTTATATTTATCAATTCGGTCTTACTTTAACATACAACAGAATGATGGATTTTGAGTTCAGTTGTCAAGAGTACCACACAATTTATTGTGTTTAATAGTAGCAGATCCATGCATTTTATGTGTTGAAAACTCAGGTATACTGTATTCTGTTAATGGAAATGCCAAAGTTGTTGAGCACCCTTTGTTTCACTGACATATTATGAATAGGTGCAATCATTATATCGTGGAGTGTGAATCATATTATAAATTATGAATAGGTAAAAAATATGATGATGTGTAAGTTTTTAATAAAAATACTTTTAAAAAATGTAATGGTTGCCGGCGATAAACCTTCTCCTGGGTTTCTTCAGTGTCCTCTGCCTTCTCCGTCTAGGTGATGTTGTGACAGAGGAGCCGCGGACTTCTGCATAAGTACATATGTTCTTTTTAAAATTTTTAAATTAATTTATTTGAGTAAATATTAACATGTCAACATTTTTATTATTTACCGTTAAGTAAGGTAACCAGCTAACTGATTTAATTGTATCAAATCGATAAGTTAATTGTCTACTATAAACCTTCTCCCAAGCTCCCATGATTCTCCAGTGACCTCAGCCTTAGCTTCTCCTCTTCTCCATCTAGGTGACGGTGAAGCTTCCGACTTCTCCATCCATTATTAAAACGTTTTAATAATTTATTTGAATAAATATCGTCACGGCATTTTTAGTATTTACCTTTAAATAACCAGTTAATTAGTTTAATTGCATCAAATCGACAAGTTAGTATATTTAATTACATCAAATTGCATCAGTAATGTTAGGATNAAGCGATTACCACTTACGCCAAAAGTTATAGCAACTAGCTAGTAGCAAATTAGAGACTGTCATCGCATTTTTGAGACGCTGGGTGGAGACCGAAAAAGACCAAGTCTGCAATGTGAGTATAACACTCAATGTGTTGTACTCCTTGTGGGCACCATGCACTATCCCACCTAATTGGCCATATACATTGAATTATCGCGATTTATTTCTCATGCCCTTCACTATCCCGTTGGTCCCAAGTGTGGAGACTTTGGGACGAGAAATCTTGTAGATAAGTATATTTAATTACAAATTTTTAAAGTTGTTGCTAAAGTGTTTTTTTTTTATTAAATTTATGGACCTATTAATTTGGCATATTACCTTTAATTTTTTATTTGTATTTTAATACATTGAATTATCCCAAATCTTATTTAAAAAGTTCGGTTTCATTTACAAGATTGAAACTTGGAGATGTTACAAATTGTTTAGTTAATAAAACGTATATTACACACAAAACAAACTTATCCCGTGATTAAGTCTAGATTCATTTGTATTAACGTATTAAACCATCGATTTTGGAGAGATCCGACCCGAATATCTCGCGAAATATTTAATCAAGAATCATTCGTCACCGCTGACCTCATGATGAGTGGAGTTCTAGGAATCTATGCTACTCCCCACGTTTTTATCGTGATCCCTATAGCACACCAGCATTTCTCTCCGTCCATAAACGCTCCGATCATCGAACTCCATTTGCCACCAGTATAAAGCTCTCTGTCATAGTGTTATCGTCCCCAACAGTAGAAATCCATTCGCGTTTACGATCTAAGGAGCAAAGGTTACGACAATGGCTGCCCCGTAAGTTCCTATGATCACTGTGCTGAGAACTTCCTCTGTGAATATTCAAATTTGCTCCAATAAAAAAAGCTTTAGCACAATTAAAAAAAAAAAAGCAACAATAAAAAAGCTTTAAAATTTTCAAATTTTAGAAAATTGGTCCTTGCTTGCGTGTATATGCAGATTTTGACGGTTTTTATTTATATATTTATTTTTCGTGATTTTTTTTTTCCAGATTCGTTGCAGAGGTTCTCCCTCCAATTTTGGATTCCACCTCTGATCCGCCGCAGCTCTTCGATGGAACCACCAGGTAGCGCTATTGTTTGAGCGTTATGAAGTTCAGAAATGCTCATTTTTCTTATTTTTTTGATTTTTTTAAAAAAAATTTTGTATGAAGGTTGTATACCAATTTCCAGTGCCCTTATGCTCAGCGTGTTTGGATTACTAGAAATTACAAGGTTTGTTCACCATCCACTCTCAACTGCAACTACTGCTGTATTAAAGTTACTGGTATTTGTTTTGTGGTTAATTGATCATAAGAGACAGTAGGGGTAATATGAATTTTAGAACATCACAATATATACACACACACACACACAAATACACACTAGCAGTAGCCACTACCTACTACCCGAGGGTGTGCCTTAGTTAAAACTTGGCCTTGTGACCCTCTTAGCAAAAGACGGTAAGGAGATAAACCAACTTAGGTTGCTCTACAGACTCAGACCAAGAAGGTCAATAGGCAGGTCCTATTGGGAGTTTGAACTTGTAACCTTGCGGTTACCCAATCCATTACCAACTTGGCTGAGTTGCCCTCATATAGCCTGTTTTTAAATTGGATTAGTCCTTGTCTAGTGTGTGTGAATCTGTGTGTGTTTTTTTTTGGTTTTGCTTTGTTTTTGTGTGTGTTTCATAGTGATCATGAAATTCAGCTGCAGGTTGACCAGATTACAGTGTTGCCTTAACATTTGATATTGATTTTTGGGGGGGGATAATTGCAGGGTTTACAAGATAAGATAAAATTTGTTCCAATTGATCTTCAGAACAGGCCTGCTTGGTACAAGGAAAAAGTGTACCCTGAAAACAAGGTAAAATTTCTTTTGTAATGAATCTAGTGTCTTCTTTTCCTGCAAATGCTGTAGAACCTTTAGCACAACTCGTTGCTACACATGAACTAGTAGATCTTTTATATTCATCCTTTTGGAGGAGTCGATTCACCATTAGTGGCCTTAATTAACCCAAATTCGTTATTCTATTTTTTGCACAGGTGCCTGCATTGGAGCACAACAACAAGATAATTGGGGAGAGTTTGGACTTGGTTAAGTATATCGATAGTAACTTTGAAGGGCCTTCTCTTTTACCCAATGTAACTCTCAAAATTTTGCTTATAGTTCTCTCTCTTTCTTACATCCCATTCCTGGCCTGCCCCCAAGTTGGGAAGGCTGCTCCCTTAACTTTGAATATCTATAAGATGTTCGTAAATTGCTATAGGATCCTGAGAAGCAGAAGTTTGCTGAAGAGTTGATAGCCTACACTGACACATTCAACAAACAAGTGTTCGGTTCATTCAAGGGAAACCCAGAGGTCGATGCAGGTAACGTTCTTGATTTTTTTTTTCCTTTTTCTTTTTGACATAAAGATATGTTATGTATCTAACAATAGTTCAAAAATTCTTAAAAGTAATTCACTGTTAATTCATGATGTTACTTTGTCAGCTGGTGCCTTTGACCACATTGAAGAAGCACTTGGCAAATATGATGGACCTTTCTTCCTTGGAGAATTCAGTCAGGTATATACTTTTTTTTTGCTTGAATGAACTTTTTTCTCGCTGCTGTACTTACTGAGATGTTGAGTTCTTGACCACTGCTTTACCCCAATGGGATTACAACGAAATGTATTTCTTGCCCACCTAGAAGAAAATTACTTACTGTCTAATGTAATGTTTAGACTTTTTCTGCACTTCATCTTATTTATGGGCTCTGGGATTTAGCCTGGTGACACTAAGCCCATACCCGCTTATTTGGCTTGGTTTTGATTCCCTTCTCTTATGTATCTAATAACTAAAACAAAGGAAAATCTACATTTTTTTTTGAACAAAAAGAAAATCTACTTATTGATATGTAAATTGAGTTTCCTCAGGTAGATATTGCTTATGCTCCTTTCATTGAAAGGCTCCGGCCCTTCATACTAGAAGTGTTCAAGTATGACGTTACATCAGGCAGGCCTAAACTAGCAGCATGGATTGAGGTATTTGATTTAATAATGTTACGAGTGTAGTCTACTTCCAATTCTTTCTTCTGTAGAAATTTCTCCTTTATGAATCCTCACTTCAAATTTATTATTTTTCAATTTTCTCTCCTTTAACTTCACATGTTTCCATCCTTACATCCATCCATATTAGACAGATCTATCATTTCTCGCCTTGGGTTTTCTTTGAAGGAAGCAAGACTTCACTCTTCTCACTCTTTGTTGAATAAAAAAAATCGTAATTCTCTGCAGGAGGTGGAGAAGATTGATGCTTACACAGTGACAAAATGTGATCTCCCGAAGACCATTGAATTCTTCAAGGCTCGCTTTATGGTAGTTACCCCTCTCTGGGGGATATAACATAGCATTTCAACTCTCGGATCTTTTGTTGCAGAGAAACAACTTGTATTATGTGCTAACTCTAGCTTTTCATCCAATTGCAGGCCTGAAATCCGAGTTGTGTTTGATCTCTGCCATTGATAAGATTGTGGCTTTCATCAAGATGTGATGCTGTTTGCAACATTCAATCTTCAACATTGTAATGCATCATATGATCTTGTTGTATAGTTTACTGTGTTAAATTCCTGGTTGGTCTATACTTCACTGTTGATTGGACAATTGTAATGTTTGGTGGGGTGGCAGAGGTTTCCCATTTCTTTGTGGAATAAAAATACTTTGTTTTGTAACAAATGGTTGTGACTTGTGCGTACTGTGTTCGATATATCAAGATGTTGGGTAAGGGCAATTGTGGTTCGGACATGTTACAAATGGTGGGTAACGGTTACTTTAATCAACAATACCACTCATGTTATAAATTGGTAACACCGTAACAGTAATTTTAATTAAGACAAATAAAGTAACAATCAACAGTCAACATAAGCGTCAAGTCGTTACAAATATAATATTTTTTGATTACTATAATCTAATCTTACTTATAATACATATTCCATAATATGCCAACCCTTGAATTGAGATGAAACTTAAACTTGTGACTATTCGTTTGAGATATTAATATTTTTTATGAAGCATGTTATACTTTCTTTCACTTACGCCCTGGTCTTTATGTTCACACACTACTACTGATTTGCCCATGTAGGCAAGTACATGTACAACAAAATCTGACTTTGGGTACTAATAACATCCACACTAGTTTAGTTTTTTCACCGTTTTTGATAACCCAATTAGGAGAGAGAGGAAAAAAAGAAGAAAAATGAGACCCCAAAAAAAAAACTAGATAACTAACGTGTCAACGGGCGTGTACACGACCTGATTGAGCGCCGCTGTGCACGAAATGCGCACGAATTATCGGTAATTCCTCCCTTTTTCTATCTATTGTGATACTGTAAAATACGGGCACCAAGGAAAACCGGAAAATACGATCTTATATAGCTCAAGGATCCAAACCCGGTTACAAGTCAATAAATGCTCAAAGGGCTCGGCGGGTCGGCAGTGGGCTTCCCTACTATCCGAGCTCTCTTTAAGTCTTAGTCTATAAACGGCCAAAAGATCCCCTCTCTCCTCATAAATGCGCTATTTATAAGGGAGAAAAGCGCGGGTGCCGGACACGGAAACGTGGCGCACATGCGCCCACCTCACTCTACGCCCAAGCGGGAAGAGGTACGTGACGGTCAATGGCACGTCGCGTCGGGGCCCATCGGGGCACTGTTCGGCCGGTGACGACTGGCCTTCCGGCCGACCATACGGCGATAAACCGACCCCCCGACCGCAAGCTACCCGACCGGGTTCGAAGGGTGTCCGACCGGTCTGGAGTATATTTACTATCATATTGAGCTCCACAAAAAATCTTACTTTACACAAAATCAAAATCAAAATTTAGAGTGTCCAAAACCCTTCCTAATGGCAGCAATAACACCCATCTAGTCCTTATCCCAAAAGTCTCTAACCCTGAGTCCATGTCTGATCTTAGACCCATAGCCTTGTGTAACGTTCTTTACAAGATTTTAGCCAAAGCTCTTGCAAACAGAATCAAACCTCTCCTGAATTCCTTGATCTCAAACTCTCAAAGTGCTTTTGTCCCCAATAGATTGATTACAGACAACCTCCTGTTGGCCTATGAATCTCATCATTACCTCAATAGGAAAACTCAGGGGAACACGGGGTATGTGAGCATGAAAATTGATATGAGTAAGGCCTACGATAGAGTGAGTTGGGAACTTGTCGAAGGGATTCTGTGTAAGTTAGGTTTCTGCCAGGATTTTGTTGATATGATTGTTAACTGCATCAATACTGTCCAGTACAAGGTCTGTCTTGAAGGAAAGGAATTGGGTCCTATCGTTCCTAGGAGGGGATTAAGACAGGGGGACCCCCTCTCACCTTACCTGTTTATCCTGGTTATGGAAGGCTTAAGTGCTATGATTTCAATGGAGATCAAAAATAATGGTATTCATGGCATCAAAGTTGCTAGGGGTGCCCCAGAAGTCAGTCATTTGTTTTTTGCAGACGATTGCCTTCTTTTCTGTAGGGCAAACTCTTTTGAAGAGAATGTTATGAAGGCTACTTTGGCAGATTTTTCTTTGGCTTCGGGGCAGCACATTAATTACAATAAATCCTCCCTCATGTTCAGTAAAAACGTTGACAGTCTCACTAGGGAGGTGGTGTGTGAAGTTATGGGTATCTCGGAAGGCTCCCACTCAGGCAGGTATTTGGGGCTTCCATCCCTGGTTGGAAGAAGCAAAAATCAAATTCTAGGCTTCATCAGACAGAAGGTTATAGGCCGTATCAAGAGTTGGAACAACAATTTTCTTTCAAAAGCTGGTAGAGAGGTCTTAATTAAGAATGTGCTTCATGCTATACCAACTTTCGCTATGAGCATCTTTCTTCTTCCGGTGGAGACTTGCAATGGTATAGAATTAGCTATGAACAAATTCTGGTGGAAGGGGGATGTTGACAGCAATAGGGGCATCAATTGGAAGAAATGGCAAGATCTGTGCAAGCCAAAAAGCTTTGGTGGTATGGGATTTCGCAGGATTAGAGAGTTTAATATAGCTCTCCTTGGTAAGCAAGCATGGAGGTTTATTCAGTTTCCAGATTCACTTGTCTCAAGAGTTTTCAAAGCAAAATACTTCAACAATACTTCCTTCCTTGAGGCCAAACTGGGGAGCAACCCATCATTTGTATGGAGGAGTATCATGGAAGCACAACCTATCATGAAAGCCAATTGTAGATGGAGGGTGGGTGATGGCCACTCCATAAATATTTGGAAGGACCCATGGATTCCTAGAAAGGATAATCCCTTTGTCATGACTGCTATGCCACATTATTTGGAACATGCAAAGGTCAATTCTCTCATGGAGATGAACCAGGAAAAGTGGGAAGAGGCAATTATCAAAGATATATTTGTGGAAGAAGATTGGGATCATATTATGAGTATACCTCTACCTATTATTAAAAGCCAAGATAGAATCATCTGGGGTGCTGAAGACAGTGGAATGTACTCAGTCAAAAGCTGCTATAGGAATCTACTCAATCCCATGACAGTGGGGGTTGGACCACAGTGGACTGCTATATGGAATTCACCTCTCCCACCAAGGATCAAAAACTTTGTCTGGCAAATGTGCACCAATTGTCTACCAACTACAGACAATCTTCGCAGCAGGAGAGTTGATGTTCAATGTCAATGCATACTCTGTGACTCTTACCCTGAATCCATTGATCACCTCTTTACAGAATGTGCCTTTGCTAAATCCTGCTGGAGCAAAATCCCTTCTATCCCTCAAAAAGCAGGAGGTCTTTTTCTGGATTGGTTTAATGATTGTGTTTCAAGGCTCAAATCTGATTCCTTAGCTTTAATGGCTACTGTGTGCTGGAAAGTGTGGGATGCTAGGAACAAGTTGGTGTGGCAGAACCAGAGATCACACCCTTCCCGTATTGTTGATGAAGCTGTTGTTTTTCTTGATGCTTGGAGGACGGTTCACAACACCAATGGAGAAGAGACTGTTACTACAGTACATACCTGGAAAAGACCACCTGCCGGCAAGCTCAAACTGAATGTGGACGCAGCTTTTGATGCTACAATGAAAAGGACAGGCTTGGGATGCATTATAAGAGATGAGGAAGGGAAATTTATTGCTGCCCTTCAGCAGAGCTGCGATAATCTGTATCAACCAAAAATTGGGGAGGCTATTGCAATCCGGGAAGCTCTCAAATGGATTAAAGCCTTGAACTTTCAGTCTTTTATTGTTGAATCTGATGCACAACTTGTAATTTTAGGCTTGAAGGCCTCCTCTTGTATGTCCTCCTTTGATCTCATTCTCCAGGACATTAGAAACCTAGCTAGTGATGTTTATCACATTAGCTTTTCATTTGCTAAACGATCCGCGAACAAGGCAGCCCATATGTTAGCGAGGGAAGCATTGTTCTTTGCCGATCGTAGGGAGTGGATGGCTGTTCCTCCACATTCCCTTCATTATGTTCTTGTTGATGATTTAAGTTAATGAATTTTCTCTGTTTCCAAAAAAAAAAAAATCAAAATGACTTCTCTCTCCTTCGCAATCATCCGCTTCGCCTTGAGCCCAACAAAAAAATCAAGTAAAAGCCACCTTTAAATAGCATTTGACCGCAAGCTGTTGTGGCTGCTGACCCTGCTGTTTTGTCAAAGTAGGCAACGACAAATAGTGACCTCATGACTGCCGTGGCACAAAATGAACTCACACACTTAAACCGTCTAGGTACGATGATGGCGATCGTCGTCGAACTTCCCAGAACACAGTATCACTTTCTATCCTTCAAGTATTCTTCAACACTCAGTCGTAATCAGTGACGAAAGAGGCGAAGAGCAAATTCGCATTTCCTTCTTTGTCTCTAAATTCTAAACCTCACTGGCTTCACTGCTACCGTCGCCAATCAAAGCCCTATAAAGCTCCACCGCAGTGTCATTCATCGCTCCAAACCACAGAAATTCACTTCGCTTTTACGATCTTAAGGAAAACAACCTACGAAAATGGCTACTCCGTAAGTTCTCACGATCATTGATTCATTGTACATAATATGCGGCGCCAATTTTGTGCGTATATGCAGATTTAAAGCCAATTTTGGATTTTGGATTTTTACGGGTTTTTGGTTGTAAATTTGTTTCCAGAAGCGTTGAAGAGGTCCGCGTTCCATCTTTGGATTCCACCTCCGAACCACCTCACATCTTCGATGGAACCACAAGGTAGATATTGCATATCTGTGTTCTTTGAGCTTTATGCAATTCTGAAATTTGTCTTTTTCTTACATTTAAAAAAAATTTAATGTTTGGTGAAGGTTGTATATCAATTACCAGTGCCCCTTTGCCCAGCGTGCTTGGATTACTAGAAATTACAAGGTTTGTTTCAGCTGCTACTATATTAATTTACTAAATGAACAGATACTACAATGCCATAGAGTCGATAGTACTCAAAAAAATATTAATTTACTAGGTCTATGGGTACCTGGTAATAATTGATCATAAGAGAGGAGGAATATTATGATTTTTTTTGAGTGGCCAGGGAAACTGCAAGCATTATCGGGCACATGCACTCTGCAAATGTACCTAGTAAATTAATATTTTTTTTACTTTAGTCGACAAAGAACCGGTCAGCCTAAATTTTTCATAATTGACCGGCTCAAAGCGTTAAACCAAGAAGATTAATATGTCTCTCCCACTAAGAGTCGGACTTGTAATCTCTAGAACATGACAAACTATAGTGCCATTTTAAAATTGGGTTCATCCTTGTCTAGTGAATTCTCTTGTTTGGTAGTGTGATTTCAAAGTTCTGCTGTGGGGTTGCTCCTAACCTTGAGTAATGAGTTGCCTTGACATTTGGATGGGGATTTTTCATGCTTGCTTTTTGTTGTGATTAATTGCAGGGTTTACAAGATAAGATAAAATTGGTTCCAATTGATCTTCAGAATAGGCCTGCTTGGTACAAGGAGAAGGTGTACCCAGAAAACAAGGTACTATTTCTTTTCATGGACGACTGCCTCAGAATCTGTATCTTTTCCAAACTAATTAACAGATTATCTTCTAGACTGTAGCTTTCAATTTTGTTTTTTAAGATTTAATAGGTCATTAACTGGCTCAATTGCAGCTAACTCGTTAATCTATTTTTATGCAGGTGCCTTCTTTGGAGCACAACAACAAAGTAATTGGAGAGAGTTTGGACCTGATTAAGTATATTGACAGTAACTTTGAAGGGCCTTGTCTTTTACCCAATGTAAGACTTTAAAATTTTTCTTCACGGCTTCAATGGCTGCTCTCTTTTTCTAACATCGATCCCACACCGTGCCTTGAATTTGAGAGGCTTCTCCTTGAAAACGTGATATGTAATAGATATCGGTAATTTGCTTTAGGATCCTGAGAAGCAGAAGTTTGCTGAAGAGTTGATTGCCTACAGTGATACATTCCTCAAAGGAGTGTATGGTTCATTCAAGGGAAACCCCGAGAAAGATGCAGGTAATGTTCTTTATATATATATATACACACACACGGAGTATATTTCTTTTTTGATATGAAGATTTATTGTGTAGCTCGCAATCATTCATAGAAGCTTAAGTAACTAATTGTTATTTGTAACGTTGCTGTATCAGCCGGTGTCTTTGACCACTTAGAAAATGCACTTGGCAAATACGATGGCCCTTTCTTCCTTGGAGAATTCAGTCAGGTAAGCACATTTTTTGAGTGAATTGAACTGTTTGCCATGGCATTATGGACTTATACATAGACCACTGTTTTACCCCGGAAGATATGCATTTCTTGTCCATATATCTTTACACTTTTAACTATGTAAAATGTGTCGCCTCAGGTGGACATTGCTTATGCTCCATTCATTGAAAGGTTCCATCCCTTCATACTCGACGTGTTTAAGTATGACATTACATCAGGCAGGCCTCGTCTCGCTACCTGGATTGAGGTATTTCGTATTTCATACTTTTCTGTCCTTCGACATCCCGAGCTTCCATCTTCTTCTCGGGAGGAAGCGAGACTGCATTCTTCTTGTTCTTGGCTGATCGATATTCAATAATATTGTAATCCATTGCAGGAGCTGGAGAAGATCAACGCTTACAAGGTGACAAAATGCGATATCCCAAAGATCATCGAATTCTACAAGAGTCGCTTTATGGTATATAATCACCCTTTCTGAGATAACATAGTTTTGGAAGTCTTGGATCTTTTAATTTGTTACAGTGCAATATAATCTGTACAGCTGCTAACTCTTGCTCTTCATCCAATTGCAGGCCTAATGTTTGAGTTTCATCTCATCAATGCCAGTCATAAGATTGCATGATCCTCAACAAGACAA
>CM008339.1:2799429-2810435 GCA_002525835.2 Ipomoea batatas
ATGAAGATGATGCACAGATGTCTTTTCGTTTTTTTTTTTTTTTCCTTTTTCTATTGATGCAATTCAAACAAAGCTGCACAAAAAATAATTATGCCACCTTAAGATTATCCGATGTCAGGATTGATAGCATATCATTGGGCAAAAAAATCAATAATGAATACAAACTATCCATCATTTGTCATCCTCTCCCCAGTTTTTTTTTTTTTTTTGCTTCAAGCATATATGTCATTTCATATTTGTTTTTAACCTAAAAGAGTTCTCTTAACTTTACAAAGTAATTACAATTAAGGGGTTGAGTATCACTATGAGCATTCTTTGAATGTGATGTTTAAGTCATATTCTTATTGATGCATAAATTACTAAGGTGCCATGGAAATGTTAGATTCATATAAATATACTCAAATGGTGTTTGGTTAATATTAAATATGTTTAATTGGTCAAAGGTTATCTTTTATACCCAATAAATATTTTAATATAATACACTCAATAATAACAACAATAGTTCCAAAATGGGTAGTAAAGTGAGTGGAACATGATTTTCACACATAATGCTCACTTTGATTCTTGTTAATATTTTTTCGGTAGTATGGTTGAACCACCCTTAAATGTATTCATTAGTAATTATGATACATGTTGACAAAAAATAAGAATGCATCGAGAGTACACAAAAAATTCAAATGTAATATCGTATTGTGCTAGCTTCTGTGCATCAAACAATGTGTAGTATGATGGATAGAAATGGGCAGAAAAAAAAATTAGATATTTGAAAAGTATCACGAATTTGTTCGATGTCCAACAATGATAACACATAACAGTGCCGACAAAGAAGTAAAGAGTGAGTAGGAGAGACGCATGACTTTGGTGAATTACTGTCGTTACTACGAGGATTCTTGTTAGGTGGCAGACCGTGACTGACGTCAAGCTTTGACTGCGAAAGAAGAGGGGGACAACAAGTAAACGATAGTTGGTTCGATGATGTTCTTCCTAGTTTTTTTTTTTAAAGTATTATTCACTCGGTTAGAATGCAATATCTGTTCATACATACTTTGTCAACCTACTAAATCACAAAGAGTCAATGTCTGACATCTCATTTGAGAGAATCGCAGTTGTCACTCGACCATAAGGTCTTTGCCTGATATTCATCTTAGATTTTTATAACCCTAACATTCAAAAACTAATGCACTTATGTAGTGGAAGTGAGACCCCTAAACATTGAATATTTGGAAAAAAAACTGTTATCTGCACAATTTAATACATAAATAAATTTGTGCGCGTTAACATTATCTCATCACTTTTGATCTACCGTCAAAGATGTGTAAACCTTTATATGAATACAAACAATAAAAGAGAGGAAGAAAGTGACGAAAAACAAACGTGGAAATGGTCAAATGGAGGTAGTGATGCAAGCTGGTGTTCTTGCCTCCTTGGGAGAGGACATAAGCACAAACAAATAATAAACAACCTAACATTATTAAATGCACGGCAACGAGATTCACCATCGACACGGTTTTAGTTTTTTAATGGTTTTTGTTTCACTGGCTGTTGTTTTTCTTTCCCTTGTTTAATCAGAGCAATATGAGAGCAGGCACCAGTAGAAATTTCACTTAACAATAAGAGACCCCATTTCAAACAACAAAGAAGGGAATAATTAGGTCACTAGTTCACTATGTCTGTGGGCATGGAGAAAAAGGGCAAAGTACTCATATCGAAATCCATTTATTTCGTTTTGGAGTGCAAAGATGGGGTGAAAAAAGAAAATATGAAGTGCCAAAATCGATAATATTTAGGTTCAGGACTGAGAAAAAAACTTCGAAAAGCAACAAGAGGAGCTCATCAATTCAAATTCTTGGCTCATGCTTGGTCACCAGCTTCTTTGATTTGTAATGTTGTTTTTGAAAGGCTCGCCTCCAGTTCATTCAACTCATCAACATCCAAATCATCGTCATCGTCATCGTCGTCGTCAACATCAACATCAGAAACATCTTTGGAGTCGCTGGTTCCTGGGGCTGAGGTCGAGGTACTTGGCTCACCTTTAGAAGAATCTTTGTCAACCTGACAAGTGCATTAAATATACTCAGATTATGATTTCATGGTTGCCCCAACTAAAAAGAAAAAAGGGAAAATAGAAGTGATCACCATTCTCAATCAGTAGCCTTGCATGCAACACATACCAAAACTTCACTCCAACAGTCTGAATTACACGGTCAATTGGTAGCATTGTTTTACTTACACATCTAATTGGTGAAATGTGTGAATTTGAAATAAACGGTTTGCCTACCTATTACTCCTTTAGAATTTTAATGTTAAACTATAGAGAATCTCCCTGGTGGATTAAGTTTTGTGTACTTCTGATACTTGGAATTTGGAAAGTTGCTTGAATTCATCGTTTAGGTGTGTCTTTGGCATGGTGGGAACACAACATAGTTTATGGATCAATACAAAAATATAGCAACATTAGTAACATATAAATCACCTTTTGTTCAGTATCATTCGACTCTTCCTCCCTTTCATATTTATCATAGGCTCCAATGTCATCCACAAACCAACTGGAGTCTGACATGAACAGCTCACGTCCACTGTGACAACATCAAAATGTTCCAGTTATAGCATACATACACTTGACCAAAATGACTGAGAAACATGATTCAGAACAAGTAAATACAAGGGAGGAGAAAATGGAGGGGGGATTAAGTAAGTTATACCTCATGCGATCATTCTTGGCTCTCTCTGCCATTTGCAAGGCCAATTGAGCCTCTCTCTCTTCCCTTTTCTTTTGCTTCCATTCCATAAATAGATCAGGGGTCATGGGAGTTGATTTAGTCAATTTCGAACGCTGCACGCAGCAGAAATATAATAGGAGAATCAATTAAAACAAATTATTGAAACAGTCACAATGTGGTGGGATGGAACAAAATGGATTAAAGTCAAGCTCTTAATAGTGGAATGGTAAAAGAAATAATATATTGTTGCAGCAAAATATAACCAATCACCTGATTTTCAATATCTTCCTCAACAGATACTTTGTCTGCTTCTTCTTCTAGCAGAGCCTTCATCTGTGATTTCAAAACATACCCTGGAGGAAGAGCATGCCTATAGTGGCACTCTTTACCACCATTTGGACAGGCCCAAAACCAACCATATTGCTTCTTCTCCACAGCTTCCAAAAAGTGTTTACACACCTGCACACAAGGACAATAAATGAGGATTTCTCCATAATATTACTGAACTAGTTTACATGAAATCCACTCATTTCTTTCATGTTATAGCTAGCTTTAGTCTGGATGATAGTCAGAAAGATCCTACATACAACTCACAGTCAAACTGTAATCAAATGATGACAAGTCAAAGTGAAAATCCATGTAGGTGGAGAAAAAAAGGACCAAATGACCATCTAATAGAATCCAAAACCAACATAATAGCACAGCAATGAATAATTTTCTCTACATAACAAATACAATAATGATTCGTTCTCACTTGTGGTAATTGTAATTTTTTATTTTTTTTTAACAATTTCAATTGTCTGCTAGACAAATTATGTTAGGAAAACATCATTTAACACCTCAAATGTGTTGTATCCATTTGGAGGTGAAAAATACTACTAAAAAGTGTTAAAGTCAGACACTCATTGACTTGTATTCTTCAAATACCCTCCTCCTACAAGCCAATTGGTCTCTCCATCTCAGCACCTTGCAGGTCATCCAGTGAGCTTTAGCCCCAAACCATGTCAGCAGCTGCAAGACAACCCATGACTGTCTAACTATGCTGGCAGCCCCAAGCCACACCACAAAACTTCAGCAACAAGCCATGCCTCTCTCCCTCTCACCCCTCACTCTCTGGCCCCCTCTGCCCTACTAGGGAAGTTTGGCTTAGTTAGATAAAGATGTTGAAGAATGAAGGAATGATGACTGCAAGTTCTTTTACAGCCCCTACTCTCCCTCCTATCCCCTAGTCTCAGACCCCCTTCCCCCTATTGGAGAAATTTGGCTTAGATAAAGATGTTGAAGAATGATGGCTGCAAGTTCTTTTGCAGCTCCTTTCAGAAGATTCCTAAAGAACCAAATACCTTTATTTAAGAGTTTACTATAGAGGTGTTTCTAGCTTGCCACCTCAATTGAGATTTCAGAATCTCAGGGATAGAAAGAATAGGTGGACAATTTAGTCTTTATTAGTTTTACATGTGTTTTCCTTTTAAGTGAGCAATGTAAACTAATTACTGGGAAGAGTTTTACACACAAAATGTTTATCACATTCCGCTTCCCTATGTTTTTTATACAGAAAATGAACAGTCCATAAAAGAATAAAAGAGTAACTGCGAAAATAAAATGCTTACTATATCAGTTGGTTTGTTCTTGTTATATTCCTCACTTTTTGATTGCACAACCTTCTCCAAAGTCTCCTGGTCCCAATCTTCCATTGTTTCTATTTTTGTTGTAAAATGGAAAGAACAATGAAAATTAACAGAGTGAATATCAAAAGAAATATGCAAACAAATACTCATATTTAGAATGTAAGTTAATCACCTTGGTCACGCTTATCACTATAAATGTCAATCTTCTCTCCTTTTCTCTGAACGTTCAAATCGTGTGAGAATTTACACTTAAAACCCTTTGCACATTGCCCCACCTTGAAGAACTCACATAATATTGATTTTGGATCCACGCCTGACCATAACATTACAAAACTCCTCAAAATATACCATAAGTTAAGCAGCTAAATAAAAACCATATCCAACTCACAAAAGCAATAAAGCTTTTAACCCTTCACCCTTGATAGGCAACAAAGCAGAGCACCCCATTCAAAAATTAAGGATAGTCCCCACGAAATCATGAGTTCAGGAAAAAGACTTGCAAAACGCCAATTTACACTTGTTTTTATCTTCACCAGGCAATCAATCAAAATTAACAACTCCCAGTATGTGATTGAACATAATATAGTTCATAATTCCAATAGGTGACTTGCCTTGAGCATTTATTCATTATTGCATACCAGATTCTATAACCTCTAATCTAAACAAATGCAAAGCACACATGTTATCAACTTTCCACAACTTCAACTACAATTACACTCTGGAAGGAGAATTTCAATAGCAGAAACAAATGCAAGTAGAACTAGTATATCAACCCACAAGACTGTGAGAAAAGCATTTAAGCAATGACAGATAATGCAGAAACAAAGAGATCATTTACCAACTGGAACCTTGGGCTGACTAACAGCAACCTTAAACAAGTCATTGAGCTCCTTCTCTTTAGCCTTTTCTTCTTCTTTCTTTTTCTGCTCAAAATTTAAAAATTGCACACATAAACAAGCTCGTCAGCAGCTCAATCGTTAATCACGAACCAATATGTACACAAATACAAGCTACAAATCTGAACTTCAAAACTTCATATCCATATATAGACCTTGGCATCGAGTTTTTTGGGGTCAGGTTTAGGCTGGACGTTCTGTTTAAGGGATTGCACGTATTTCTGAACGTTTTTGGACTTGTTTTTGTTCTTCAGACCGAAGGTCTTGTCTTCGACTACCTTCTGCTTCTTCGCCAATTCGGCTTTCGATGGCTGCTGCTTCGGCGGCATCTCTGATTATCATGCAACTCTATCCCCGACGCAACTTCAATTCAATCTCCTCGGAGCTCTTATTCCCAATCGCAAATTCACCGGACTATAGCTTATCCGACACCGATGTGCGGCCGGCGGCGGAAGAGGATAACCTCTGTGATGTGCCTGGGATCAAAGAGAAGATGGTTTCCAGAAGGTGCGTCGAGAGTGAAATTACAGTGTACGCCCTTCTCAAATCCCAGTAGGAAAATAGTTCGTTGAGGATTAGAATTGGACTCTTCTTCACGTAGGCCCAAATATTGCACCTAATCTGGGCCTTCATGTTTAAAGTTAATTGCCCAATATGATACGTTAAATTGGGCCGAAGACCCCTAAAATACTATTATAGCCTAAGAAAATTAATATGGTAAATTATTGCATTGTAGACCCTGATCCAAAAATAACTTTCAGATTTTGTATTACGGTATTTGTAGTTAAAACATTTTGCACATGCACTTGACAGTTTCTGTACTTGGCTATTATGTGTTAGTAGTTATAAGTTATTTGTTTACATGTACATAAATTGTTAGCCGTAGTTACAGAATATGTTAACTGAATGTACAGAATCTTTGTATCTTATTTCACAATGCAATATAAACCATGGTGCATGGTATAACAGTTGAATTAATATCTCAATATCTCACGGTCTCACCAACCACTATAATATTAATTTTAACTCAAAAACTGATCCCAAAACTCCTATTTTTGTTTTTGTGATTTCTTAATTCCCTCATGCTTTTGTTTTAGTGATCAAAGCATGTAAAAGCATTAAATCTTGTTCATAATAAAGAAGTTCCAAGTCCTTTTGTTTGCTACAAAGTCCAAAACATAAATTAATCAACCTAGTACCATGTTGACATTTTATAATGAAAGGATGTCATCATCACAAACCCTTGCTTCCATGTGGACAAAACTCCACCAAACACAAAATGTGTTTAAAAAATTAATTTATGTGGGGAAAACTGGCCTCCATTTGTAAATATTGTGGAGAAAAATAAAGTTGTTGAACAAGAGTTACATAAGTTTAGAAAAAATAGCATTCGCTATATTAACAAAAATCAAACTTTCAAATGAATTGTTGAGTTAGTAAAGCATTATTCTTGTATCATAGAGTTATGAATAAAATTATTATCCAGCACCATCTTTGTTAAGCCTATTGTGTAGGGACTGACTTTATAATGTGATTTAATTTTTATGTGAAATTTGTGAACTATTATACATTAATCATGTTTACCCAGAGTAATCATGCGACTCGGATTTACAAATTCTAATTACTCTTAGAGAGGAGAACTATAGGCCATGATTAATTTGACATAAGTTGAGAAAACTATTTATTTAAAAAAAAAAAATCTTTATTGTAAATTGCCTCCATTTTAGGTTGTCTTTAAAATAATATTTGGCTTCGCACGTGTAAGTACTATGTTACAGCAGTATGCATGCTGCAGGCTGCAACCTTCCAAAACACAAGAGAGAGAAAATACTATACAATTGCTAACCTCGTAACATAGGATTAGAGAACAAAATAAATTTTATTAGTAATTAAAAAGGACTATAACAATGTTATGAAGTGACATTAATTAATTTTTAATGCTTATTACCTCGATTTATCAAATCTTTGTTATTGTCTTTTCATTTTACATGTTTCACCTTTGACCAAGTTATATTATAAGTTAAAACTTTAAAGTTAAGTGTTGATCGTCATTATTAACTTATACACTCTAAGCTTTTTTTTTGTGTGTTTAATTTATTCGAACTTACAAATTTACACTTGATTAGACACACTACTTTGTTTTATAAAGTTCGAGCTTGATTTGGTTGACTCTAATTGACTTGTTTGAATTTGAAACTAAATTTTTAAATTCAATCGATTTTGAACATAAGTCTACTTAGATTCGAATTCAGCTAGACTCATTTGCACCCCCAGTACTTACCAAGACTTATTAAAATGAAAACGTATAATATTATACTACCTATAACTTAATTTTATATTTTAGATAATATATTTGGTTATTTCTTCATTAAACTCCAAAATGTTTGTTAAATAATTATTGGCATTTAAGATGAAAATGTTAACTTTCCTGTTTATGAAAATGATCCACTTTAATTTTTGACAATTATGAGGGTTTCTCCATATGATAAAAGAGTGTTAGCAATACTCATTTTCAGATGATTATGTTTAAGAGACTATAATTGGATATTACTATTTTTTTTTTTTAAAGGGAAATGCTTTATCTGTTCATAAATTGTTACAATGTTACATCATAATTAAAGCCTTCTATTTATTGGTATATATGAATGGGCTAACTCCACTTACTAGTAATTAAATACTAAAAAATTCAAACAGATAATGAGATGTTATAAAAAAAAATAATACGAGAGGTGTATAACTTTTCTATATGTTTACTTCAAATATAAGGAAAAAAAAAAAAGCAACAAAAGTTATACAAAGAGGCTAATTATAATGTGGACTATGGTCCACGTCGTAATACATCACTTTCATTTTCAGTATATTAAAAATGAATAGATAATTAGATATACATTATATTATCAAAAAAAATAGATATAAATTATATCACAATATGGACCATAATACATTGTATACATATACGAATAGTGGTCACATCATCTAACGGTATATACAATTATTTATAAGGATAAGTGTAATACCATTAAAGGGAATCCATAAATCGTAGGTCAAACGTCACATTCTCTACATTCAATATTAATTATTCAATCTACACATCCCTCACGAATTCAGTAAAAGATAACTTTATAAATAGTTTGGAGTTTTTACCCGCTTAGATTAGGAATAATTAGGTCTGTATTTGTTAACATAGTGTATGATTATGTTAGCAAGCAAAAGATTAACACATAAATTATTGTATTAGTACTGTGTTTAATGATTTAAGGAGTGCAGTTGAGGTTGTGAACAAACATTAATTATTACGAACAATTGTTTAGATGAAATGATTTTCAATTCCCCAATTTGCTCTCATCCAAACACGCTGTAAAGACAGGGGCCAGCGATGTGTGAACAGTGGTGATCACACGTGGCGCGCAGAGAAGGCCTCGGACCGGGGGGCATATGTGTGCTTTGCACTACGTGAAGTCTGAAGCCATCTGCGGCATTATTATTTTGTTTCTATTTTAAATTCTATCATTGCTGTGTTGTCACTGGTCACCTCCGTTATAATGACTCCAGTCATCTACAGTGAAAGTTAAAAGAAATAAGTGCTGCTTCGACAGCTCAACTGGTCATAGGGATAAAATTTGGGAGGAAAATTAGAAATCGAGTCTTACTAGCGACAATGTGAGAGTAATCATGCGTATACTCAAAAATTGCGGTCACTCTGAAGCGCTCCAGCGGGTGCATGGTTCATATATTGGTTCAAGGTGTTTTTGGCAACTAAAGAAGGTGCTTATAACTAACAACGATGTAGAATCAATTAAGATAAATTATACTTTTTGTTTCTCAATTGTTGTGAGTTATAAATTTGTTAAGTAAGTCTTTATATTTCAATTTATACAAATATAGTCATTTGATTGTTAAATAGATTATTAATTCAGTATATTAACTAGTTGAGACATAAAACTCCAACACAAACAAACTTAGTACACATTTAAATGTTAAATGGATACACTTCTAAAAATTAGAAAAGTGTAACTAATAAAATTATAATTTAAAACGAATTTAGAGATAAAATGTGTAATTTCCCCTATAAAGTATGAATATGAGTACTAGTTTGGCAATTTGCATGTGTTTTTGATAGGATGAATGAGGGTGGGGAACGATGCCTTATTGTTAGGTCATGTCACATTATTTTTTCACATTTCTCATTTGTAGTTTTCTTCATTTATGGAAACTTAAATACTATAAACTTTTATGTAGATTCAAATAATATATACTTTGTATATATTACTTTGTATATTTTAGGTCTGTAAATCTTTGAGACATGTGTAGTGTCTTTAACTGCATATGGTCCAAACCGGTACTAATTAACAGTAATGTTTAAGTTTATTGTGTTGAACATTTTTATGTTGTAACAAGTAAAACTTATGAAACTATTTTAGACTGATTGGTCAGTTGATTTTTGACTTGAGAATTGAAAGAGTCATATTGTTTGAAAGATTTGTCAAAGGCCTTGTGGTCAAGCGGTATAGCTATGGCCTTCACAAGTGAGATGTCACAAATTTTATCCTCAGTGGGGGCGTTGGCATATGGATATTTATTTTGCTCAGTTGGGTGGAATAGAGGAGTGTGACGGTGGGGCGCTCAAATTGCACAAATCTTGGCATGAACGTGTGATATCAATAACATTTAACTACAAGAGTCGCTAGCCAAGTACAAGGACTAAAACCAAGGTCTCAATATATCAATAATTCAAGTCAATGATAAAAGTCAATAACACATTCACATAGGTTTGAAGGCCAACATGACTTGAGACCGTAAATGAAGGAGATTAATCGTGGGATTGTAATTTTTGTCTTGCCTTAAGAACGTTTTGAGTAGTCTGGTGATAATCTTTATTTTTACATTTTACACATTATTTGATAAAATAATATAATAATAATTTCCTTAAGAACGTTTTGAGTAGTCTGGTGATAATATTTATTTTTACATTTTACACATTATTTGATAAAATAATATAATAATAATTTCAACACCACGTATTTTGCCGCTTAAGGATCAACCCATCTAATTATCATCGTGTCATTGTTTGAGGCTCATGACTTTTATCATTGACTTGAATTTGACATTTGTCCTATCTCAATTAAGGCATACTTTAATTGTTATTTAATTTAATATATAGACTAATGCTACCTACCGCTCTAATCTTTCTCCCCTTACCGGGCATTTCCTAATTGGTCAAGTAATTTTTTTTTTTTTTAAATTTTTAACTAAAGGCTGAGTCATTCAATTTATAGACAACCAATGATTATTAGACACATCATAAGAGGAAATATTATGGATAAAATTTGGAGCGGTAAATTGCATTTTTCATAATATATATATGTTGATTTTTTTTTTATTTTTATTTTTTGTTTTTAAAGATATTGGCTCTAACCGTTCACGGCTCGCTCTGTAACAGACTTGCAATAAACTCCGCCTCTTTCTCGTTTCTTTGGTGTCTCCTCCTGCAGCACATATACGTACAGACACAATACTTGCCAAAACTAAGCACGCACAAAACGTTTCTTTTTATTATTATAATATCTCTCCATTTCGGTCTCTTTCACACTTTCTTCCCCTCTCTACCGTACAATGCTAAGCTTCACAGCTACAGACACTTGAGAGCCGGCCTCTTCTCTTCCCCTAAGCAGATGCCGTAATCCCCTAACCTCTCTCTCTCTCTCTCTCTATATATATACTAGTACTCCACCCGTGCGATGCACGGACAAAGTATATATATA
>CM008339.1:2816283-2827125 GCA_002525835.2 Ipomoea batatas
TTTTTTAATTGCAAAGATATCATAAATTTCATGAACCTAGAGGTTTATGATGTCATAATCATCGTGTGTGCTATCATTCAGTCCACGCAAATATTTGTGTTTTAAGCATATTGTGGATAGATATTGCACTATCGTCAAAGGGCGATTTTGTTTCTACAATTGTTGAACATGATTCGTTATACATATCATAATAATATCGTTAAGATATGTAAGAATCATGTTATTAAATAAGGATGAGAAGCACTAACCACATCTTTGATCAACTAGTATAAGATAATGTTCTTGATGGATACCCTGAGTAGGGTACTCGGAGAATCCGTCGATCGACTTTCTTTTTTCATCGATGGGTCGGGTACGAATGCCCGAGCAACCCAATTGATGTAGGTAGTATGGTCGTGGTACCCAACTGAGTGTGGCACTCAAAGGTGGCGAGCCCAAGGATTCGGCGGGATTCTTTCATAATTTATATTAGGCAGTATTTATGGAGGTTTAAGCAGTTTAACTGTTTAAGTAGCTTTTTCTAAAGTTAAATTTGTTGATTTCTTCCTTATTTATTCTCATTAATATTGTATAAATACCCCTAGTCACATTGTAAAGGGTTCTGATTTTAATGCAAATGCATTTATTCTATCAAATTGTTCTTGTGTTATCACTTCGTTATTTCTCCATTTTTACGTGTTGGCGCGGCCATAAAACCAACCGTTCTCATATCTTTTTTGAACTTCAGTAGGGACATTGACTCTTTGTATTTCAATAGGTTTAGAAATTATGTATGAATAGATATTACATTATAATAGAATCAGTAATATTTTTAAAAAATGTTAGTTAAGTTTTCCTTCTTAGAAAATGCAGGTGGTAAGACATCTTTATTTTCATAGGACCAAAATTTTCCATCTTCAATATGCCATACACACCTAAAAGAACCAATGCTTGAGGTGGATAGCATCTCTAATCATCATCTTCAGAAGGCATATATCTTTAGTCTGCAGCATTATTTTCATTAAACGTACCATTTTTAATTGTTGTTAAAAATGATATAAGTGCGGCTGGCCACCTTAGGAGTTGGGTAGAACCTCGGCCAACCGGACAAGTTGTTGGAGTTACGTCCCATTATGGGTGGTGCAGTTTACACGGGAGTCGGAAGGGAATAATGTTTCCCATGTGCCACCTCGTACATATGCTCCAATATCAAATTAACGTCCGATCGTCACGCAGCGACATATCAATTCCCAACACAAATATTATTAATATTATATAAAATAATTAACGGAGCATATATGATATATGATTGTGGTCTAACTTTATCAATAATTTAAGGATGAGTGCATACCCTTTCTGAAACCGCAAGGGACGCGCCACCGCCCTTCATGATTCTCTCAATGTTAATCATATCATAACATTACATTATCTTACTCCCCACTTTCTCAGTGCTTTGAGGTGCGTGTTGCTGTTTCAATCTATATATGAGTTCCCAACATTATACTTGAATGATTTTTCTCTCTTATTTTAATTTTTTTTTATAAAATAATTTTTTTTTTAAACAAAAAACTTAGGTGATCCCAACTTTGTCGGTATATTTGAACATTTGAGGATTTTTTTTCCATACATGTTACTTATATTGGATTTGAACTCCACACTATCGCCTCCCGTCATGACTTTTAAGTTAGGCGATGAATCAATTACGCTAAATTCCGAGCTATTTTGTTTTTATTTGAGTGATAAGGTTATAGACCTGGGAGATATTCATTGGTGCCAAATAAATTCCAAAAAGCTTTCCATCAAGTCCTTATCAGTTCTTTCAATCCCCCAATTGTCAGCCATAATTTTTTTGTAGATTGCATGTGATCACTGCTTTACGTTGCACCAATCTCGTGCGATTGAATCTCTTTCTAAAATTGGTGTGGCCGATAGAAATCGTTATTATTTTATATTTTTTGGGAATAATATAATACACTCGAAATTTTGTTTGGCTTGTGTTCAAAGTACAATCTCAACTAGACAAATAATCTAAAATAAGTTTATAAGTTTTGTTTCAATAATAGCTGCAATGTAAATTATAGATTAAACTTTGTTATAAATGTATGAATTTGATCTTATTGTTAATATTAGCATGTAAGTATGATTTACTTTCTCCATCCATTTTTACGATAAGAGCTGTTAAAATAGACTAATTTGTTGTTCGCAACCAGACGAAGTCAAAGATATTATGTACTAGGAACTAGAAAGTTATGGCTTCAATAGCAACCGGACATGTGTTGAGGCCAACCTACTTGTAATCATATTACGTGTCCTTGTTTTTGCTTATAATATTGCACCGTTTATAATGATGTTGCTATGAATTTGATAGGACCGCAACCTAAATTTGTTCAACTATAATTTATTTGCAACCACATAAAAACAATAATATATTAATAGACCATACCTATATATCTATCTATATCTATAATTCGCAAATTTTACCGTCGATTGCGGTTCACAATGCATGGTGGTCTATGCATCAAAACGGCGTCGTTTTGATTAATGAAAAGAAACAGCTTCGTTCCGTGTCGTTAAATCTGTGTGTGTAACATATTCAGTTTCATTTTATATACATTGCAGTTCCCTTTCAACACAACTACAGTTTCTTTTTTATATAACTACAGTTTCATTCGACAGTATACACTCAAATATGTGAAACTGTTATTCAGTTTCCTTTCAACACAACTACATACAGTTTCTTTTATAATACACTACAGTTTTCTTTCAACACAACTACAATATCATTTCGATATAACTACAGTTTAATTAGACAATATACACTCAAATATGTAGAACTGTTATTCAGTTTCATTTTATATACACTGTAATTTACTTTCAACACAATTACAGTTTCATTTCGATATAACTACAACTTCATTTGATAATATAAAAAAAATGTGAGATAGTATCTTTTGAGATGAACTGTGGTATCCTTTACAAAGCTTCATTAATACTTACAACATCCATTTCTTTGACTTAATAAAACGATGACGTTTTGTGACCATGGTCCACAATGCATGGTGGTGGACCATGGTCCACCGTATAATGACTGCACTAATGTGGAAAATTATACCGTGCACCACGGTGCACATAGCAATGTGCACCACGTACCTAAACGACGTCGTTTTGAGCATTGTAATCTAATCGTCCGTTTTTTTAGAAATCACGTTTCCCGTTTCGGCTGGTCTCTGTATGTATGTTAATATTCTGTGTATTCCAGGCAATCATTCTGTGTATTCTAGGCAACCGCTCTGTGTATTCTAGGCAACCGTTATGTGTATTCATGTTAGTAACACATGTTGTGATGTGTTTGTGCATTCGAATGTTAGGAGGATGGGTTCTGTGTATTTTGTGTCAATATTCTGTGTATTCATGTTATTAACACATGTTGTGATGTGTTTGTGCATTCGAATGTTCGAAGGATGAGTTTTGTGTATTGTGTGTCAATATTCTGTGTATTTTGGGCAAACATTCTGTGTATTCTAAGCAAACGTTCTGTGTATTCTAGATAATGATTATGTGTATTATAGATAATGAATTTGCTTGTGTCATTCACGTCCGCGTCCACTAACACTAAAACGACGTCGTTTTACATACGTAGTGCACATTACTATGTGCACCGTGGTGCAGGGTATAACGATTGCACTAATGTACACACGGCTTCCCTAGTCGTAATATTGCATCCATGATCCACTAAGCCATGTAATCCTGGCCCATGTTAAGCTCTAGAGCCTAACCAAAGGCCTAGTGAGTTGGGTCACAATACCAAAAATCTGAAAGTTGTAAATTTTGCAAAATGGGATGGCTGCTATAGGGCCTATTTTGACACACAAAAACAAAGCTCCCATTGCTAAGATTCTTTCAGTAAAATTCTCATGCGATGCGACCGTCGTTAAGGGATATGATATGTTTTAAAATTTTAAAATAGAGAAAACAAACATGAAAAAAAAAAAAAAAGACTAAAGGGTGAAAAGAGTCAAAGAGAAAACATAAAGGTCGAGAAGAACACATGGAATGAAATAAAAGTTCTTTGCCAAGGGCTTTGTGGTCCAGTGGCATCAAACCTTTCCTTGTATACGGGAGGTGGTGAGTTCGAGTCTCAGTGGACACTGTAATAGACAAACAGAAAATGGTGGGTTCGAGCCTCAGTGGACACTGTAATAGACAAACAGAAAATGTGAAAATTTTGACAAATTTTTTTAATGCTGAACTAAAAAAATAAAAGTGTTCCACCTCTAATAAATCTAGGACTAAAAAAAGCAATTAACTTAAATTTCTTTTTATTAGTATTGTGTCATTTTTGTGAGATAATTAGTATTGTGTCATTTGTGTGTATTGCTTTAACAAAATTTAAATACAACGACAACGTTTTTGGGGGAAAAAAAACTCAGCTCTGCTCCCTTCACCCTCCATAGCTCCACCCTCGATTAAACTTTCAGACCGCCACCGCTTCAGCCTTCAGACCTTCAGTGCTTCGCCTTCTGCAATTCTACCCCTTCAGGCCTCACAGGGAAGGACCTTTAGCAACCAGGCAGCAAATCAGCGAGTCCTCGTCAGAACTCAGCAGCTCGTTCGCCGTACGCGGGCTGAGACCACTGCCCACTATGGTATGAAAACCTTTTGGGAATTCACTCAAATCTTGGCACTTAGAAGTTCAAAATTGACGATGGAGCTGGAAAAATTGCATCCGTGTTGTGTATGTGAAGGTATACTGCTTCAGCTGTAATATGAGTTGTAGCATTGTTTATATTCTCCATTAAATTGAAATGGGCATAGAAGTTTTACCGCGATAAGGTTGCATTATAGGTGCTTGTATGAATGCCTAAATGGGATACAACTTTTTGGTCTCTCAGCATTTTGTATGAGATATGAATCTTGTGATTACCTTTATTTTTGGATGGAATTTTATGAAACTCCACACTGTTTATATCAATGAATCCAATATGGTTTGTTTTTATGGGTGCTAAGATATTTTTTCTTTGAATTACACTACTTGGGATCAGAAAATAAATTATAAATGAGTTTGAACTATAAAATAGTTTGCATTGAAACTGAACTGTTTAAATTTATTCAGTACTGGGGTGAGTGAGACACTGCAGAAAGAAGACGGTTGGAAGTCTAGCACAATGCTGCACGAACTCTTATTGGCCCTATTAGGTTATACTGGAGATCTCATCATTGATAAAAGAGAGCACCAGCAATCACTTCGTGTTCAGTTGTCCCCTGACACGCCAATTGCTGAAGAGCCTACCTTTGTACTTGCTCCTGATCTCTCCTTCATCCAACCCAGTGAAAGGTACACTTATTTCTTAAACAGATCTCGGAGTTAACAATCTGTCCATTCTTACTCTAAATCCAATTTTTTTTTGGTCGACTTCACTCTTGATGCAGGGATGTAATTGAGAAGATAATTGCACTAGGTTTTTATTACCGGGAGCTTGATAGGTTTGCAACTAAGTCACGTAATTTGAGCTGGATTAGGTCCAGCAATGAATCGCCATTGGCTAGAGCTTCTGAACTGTCAAAAGGGAAAAAAGAGAAACAGAGTGTATACAGGAGAGCCATTGCCAATGGAATTGTTGAGGTGTTGTCAGTTTATAGGTCTGCTGTTCTGCATATTGAGCAGAAATTCCTGTCTGATTCATTACCTATTTTAGCAACGCTTACCCACGGTCTCAATAAGGTCAGTTATTGGATTCCTTGCCACAAAATATGGAATTTCTATAGAATGATGAAGCAAGGCAAAGCACATATAACATATCTGTGTGCATGCTTTTGGAATTATATGTTTACAAATTCAAAGTTGTTTGCTTTCATGTCGATTTATGACATATATTTGTAGCATAATTGCACGCCTGCTGTTAAGTGTCCCATTTTTGGAATTTTAATAAGTAAATTTCAAATACATTGTTCTAGAATTTTTCTTTCAACACCCTTCTCCATGAATTCATTCACTAATTAATGCATTTTCACTTTTAGTTCTTTGTCCTTTTGCCTCCTCTTCATGAGCTCATTTTGGAGATTGAGCGCAATGGTGCTTGTGGAGGGAAGCTTCTCAATCTTCTGCACAAACGGTGTCACTGTGGCATTCCAGAATTGCAGACATGCATTCAAAGGTATAAACTTCTACTGCATTTATGTTAGGGAAAATGGTTGAATGTTCCCTTCTACTTTTAGCGAAAGTGCAATTGGGTACCTCAACTAAAAAATGTAATTAAGGCTTTGACCTCCCAATTTTATGCAATTAGGTTCCAAATTTTCACCAAATGATAACAATTTGGTTAAATATATTGATTGTTATCTTTTTGTCAGGATTAAAATTATTAGGCAAGTCAATATATTTAAATGGATTGTTATCATTATGTCAAGATTGGAACCTAGTTGCTGAAATTGTGAGTTTATAACTTCAATTACACAAAATTGGAAATTTGACCCTTTTCCTTTTATGTTGTGATGACTTGTTACATCCATATCTTTCTTACTTCCCTACTTTTAGTTCAAAAGTTCAAAGTCTCTTTTGAAAAATTTTCTCTGAATTTTATGTTCACACCAATTCCCTCTTTCACTTGAATCGTAGGCTTCTTTGGCATGGGCATCAAGTCATGTATAATCAACTTATGTCTTGGATGGTATATGGGATTCTTCATGACCCATACAGAGAATTTTTTATTGGAAGGTAATGTTCACCCTTGAAGGTGATTTTATTATTTCCATTCTTTTACTTTATTAAAATTTGTTATGCCTTAAAATTTTGTTGAAAGAATTGTTATTTTTTTTTTCTTTTGATGCATATGGGTTGCAGCTTTGCCCCTTTTTTCTTAGATTATGTGAGTAGCATGCTATGGATTTCACAGTCCTTTTCAGTGGTTATTCTAGGATGTACAAGTTGCAGTAATTGTTGCTTTATCTATTTATCAAGGAGTTGTAGGCATATATGTATAGCTGTATTTTTCTTTTCAGGCAGGATGACAAGGATTCAGAGACAGACTCAGGTTCAGATGTGCTTGAGAAGTTGGCACACTTGTCAACTAGTGATGTTTCTCTATCTGATTGGCACTTGGGCTTCCATATCTCACTGGTATCTTAAGATTGCATTGTTTTATTTAATAGCTTCTGTTTCAATAATATTCTGGTATATATTTTGGTGATTGTTGTCACCTTGTGTTTCTTTTTCTTTTTGAATATAAGGGAAGATATACTTGTGATTGGAAAACTCAAATAGAGGAGTTATTATTTATTTGGTTATAGAAAACTCTGTGATTTCCCCAACATTGAGTAAAAACTTGCTTCTATTACTTAAGTGTTGGCATAGAAATTTCTAATGTTAAAGATCAAATCTTGATCGGACAGTCATGACTACTCTTTCATCCAGCCTGCTATTTGTTGCACCTAAAACATCTGAAATTTCGTGCATTTAAATCCTTTTATTATTATTATTATTATTATTTTTTACAGGATATGCTTCCAGATTATATCCCCATGGGTGTTGGAGAGTCTATTTGTTTTGCTGGGAAGGCTGTCAGGGTTCTTCGAAATCCTAGTCCTACTTTTCAATTTGATAGTGTAGTATCACATCAGCAGACACAAAGAGGTTCACAAAAGAGCCAAGAATTCACTGAGAAGATTTCTTCCCAGAAGAACTCAGTGGATGTTCAGTCAGTTGGAGAAGATTTACTCCCACAGTCTGAGGCTGATAAGATTGAATCCTTGCTTCAAGACTTAAAGGTCTTATAGACTAACCCAGCTGATTTTTCAAACAGTATCTTGGCCTCCTGAAAGATAGATGCCCATATTTGATTGCGATTTTTTTTGAAGGATTTTCTATTGTTGTAATAATGACTTTTATTCTTGTGTTATTTGTGTTCTTAGGCTAAAATGTTGGTTACCTTGTGTAGGAGTCATCGGAGTTCCACAAAAGATCATTTGAAACTGCTATTGACTCAATTAAAGCAATTGCCGCTAGTCATCTTTGGCAGGTGCCAATTTGCAAAACTTAATACCTATCACTTTTTTGGATAACCCTGTAAAATTTCCTTAAATTTTGCAGCTTGTAGTTGTACGTGCGGATTTAAATGGCCACTTAAAAGCCCTTAAAGACTATTTTCTTTTAGCGAAAGGTGATTTCTTCCAGGTAAGTAATATTCTTAACTACTCATATAGTTCTTAGTAAGCAATCAATTGGTTGCTAAAATATTGTGCACTAATCTGCCAGAGTTTCCTTGAGGAGAGTCGCCAGCTCATGCGTTTACCACCTCGCCAATCCACTGCAGAAGCTGATCTTATGGCCCCCTTCCAACTGGTAGGTGCATTTTCTAGATCACTTACCTCTGATGCATTTCTTGGAAAAAGGATTGACAAGTAATTTGAATGATTATCAAAGATTTCTGGCCTTTGTGATTACTGACTTTATATTGACATATTGTTTATTTTTGTTATTTCCTGGCTTTTTCAACAATATGTTTCCCCAATTATAATTGCTGGATCTAGCTGCAAAATTGTAACAAGGATAACTGATATGCAGGCTGCACTTAAGACTATTGGAGAAGAGGACAAATACTTTTCTAGAGTGTCTTTGCGGTTAGCTTCTGCTTAAAATTTCATAATTTCTGAGTGGAGATGTTTTTCAAGATTGTTGCTCAAAGAAACCTTCTGTTTTCCAACTCTAGGGTTCCTTCTTTTGGAATTCCTCTCAAATCGGCACAACTTGATTTGCCAAAGGCAAATGTAAATGCTGATGGGGATTTGGGAGGGCAAACTGATGGTTCTTTGGAGATGTCCCTTGATGGATGGGATGGCATTTCACTTGAATATTCTGTTGAATGGCCATTGCAGTTGTTCATTACACAGGAAGTCCTCTCAAAGTAAGACCAAGCACCTCTATATCATTTTGTTTTCTACTATGTAAAGTCTTAAGCTGAAACGTATTTTTTCATGATTTAACCTTTTACCATCCATACACACTGCGAAGGTTTGTGAAAGTTGTGTTCTAATAACAATTTGCTCTAGATACCAACGAATTTTCCAGTACTTGCTCCGACTTAAGCGGACACAAATGGAACTGGAAAAATCATGGGCTTCTTCCATGCATCGAGATCACTCAGAATTTGCTAAGCACCGCAATGACCATTCAAAATCCCCAGCATCACAACATCGACGACAACATATTAGACCAATGTGGCATGTAAGAGAGCATATGGCTTTCTTGATAAAAAATCTTCAGTTCTATATTCAGGTAATCTGTGTGATTTCTAACTTCATTGTGGTACTTGCTTTACACGGATATTGTATGCAAATGAAGTATGCTACCATTATGAAATAGAAATCATAGCATGCCTATTTGACATTTCTTTAATTTCCCAGGTGGACGTTATAGAATCTCAGTGGAACGTTTTGCAGTCTCACATTCAGAATTCTCATGATTTCACAGAACTTGTGGGCTTCCATCAAGAGTAAGTAAAGAGGAAAGCTTAAGGTTATGGGGCAAATTTAAGAATATGCTTATAATGTGTTCCATACTAAAGCCTACTTACAAATAGTTTTACGTGTTTGATGTAATGAATTCTGATTTTAGTTTAATGCTCACCACATCCCCACATTATTTACATGGTTGACTTGCAGGTACCTGGCTGCATTAATTTCACAATCTTTCTTGGATATTGGTTCTGTCTCGAGGATTCTGGATGGCATAATGAAACTTTGTTTGCAATTTTGCTGGAAGATGGAGAATCAGGAGGACAGTGGAAATACTGATGAGCTAGAGCATATCGCCGAGGTATGACTTGGCTCAAATAACATGATTGTGACACCTGTACTTGCACATTCTTTATCAATGGTCCTGTATCACATTTTCATGTAATTATACTATGTGCCTAGTTTTCTTTTCTTCTGACAGCACACATTTCTTGCTGAAATTCTTCAGGAATTTAACAAAAAATCAAACTCCTTATACACTATACTGCGAAGTAGCAGGCTTGCCGGGAGCCAAAGAGCGCCATTCCTGAGGCGTTTTCTTTTGCGCCTCAACTTCAATTCTTTCTTCGAGGTAAATATCCCAAGCAGAGTTGGGTTTCTAGCAGTTGAGTTTCATCTTCTTCAACAAAATCTGAACTTTGTTTGTTGTACGATCTCACCAGGTGACTGCAAGAGGCGTATTGAACGTTGTCAGGCCTCGACCACACCTGCAATGACTGCGGTTTTCCACCGCTCCATAATTTGCATGAATTATTGAAGAACCAAAAGCCCCCACCACCATTTCAATGGAAAATGCATGTAAAGCCATTTAACATTCCGTGACTTGACATGTATATAGCTTTGATTGATAGAAAAAATTGACTCATACCAGATTTTTCTGTCCACAAAAAATGAAAAAAGAAGAAGAAGAAGAAGAAAGAACACTGTGTGACGTGTGTCCTAATTTATACTATGTGGGACCATGTTATGCCCAGGATCCTTTGCTTGCTTGCTAGTTGTCAATTTACTATTTTATTATTGGACTATATACTGAGCAATATTATAAATTATTTGTGAATCATATTAATGTACTCTAACTCATCATGGACAGACGAAAACAGAAATGGGGCGATTCGTTTCACCTACACCCATTTCCTACTCGTTTCGCTTTATTTACTCATAAACTAAAAAGTGAAGATTAATATATAAGTGTATATGTATGCAATATGAAATATAGTGCACAATAATATGAACATCTTATACATAAATATCTTTTAAATGTGCGTTATTCGTTTCATAATGTTCTAAATGACATAGTCAATTTTTCTTTGAAAAAGAGTTTGTGGACGTGAATTGAGCTGAGTTTTGATTAGT
>CM008339.1:2835800-2856720 GCA_002525835.2 Ipomoea batatas
CATTTCAAAGCAATGACTTACAAGTTCGATCTTATATATATATAAATTCATGGAGAATTGAATATCACAATAAATTATTAGCACTGAAACCAAGCTGAATGAAGATGAAGATTATGTTGCATCTTCTACTGCTTTCTTGCTTGTTTTCTTCTTCACCTTTGGTTTCTGGGGTGGGGAATTTTACCAGAGATGACTTTCCCTCTGGTTTCATTTTTGGGGCCGGAACTTCTGCTTATCAAGTGTGTTTCTTTTTCCTTTTTCCCATGTTTCTTTATTTTATAGTACACAATTCGTTAGAAATAAGGTATCATCATCATCATCATCATCATCATCTTTTCTTGTCGACTGTTTTCTAGGTTGAAGGAGCAGCTTTAGAAGATGGAAGGACTCCTAGCATTTGGGATACTTATGCTTATGAAGGTCTAGCCTTAAACATACCTTTCTTCAATTTATAATAATAATAAATGTGTATTCTCGTTATCAACTTAATTAAATCCACATTCGTTTCGTTTTCTACAATTTTCTTTTCAAGGTATGTATGGTGGAGGCAATGGAGATGTAGCCTGTGATCAGTACCACAAATACAAGGTGAGTGAATTTGTCCTTTTTGTAGTTATGCATGATGATGTTTTGATATATGATATTATCTTGTTGGAAACACATAAATATGTTATAATGTTAACGTTTAATCATCATGTGAATGATGTATTTTCAGGAAGATGTCCGTTTAATGTCTGAAACAAACCTGGAAGCCTACAGATTCTCCATTTCATGGTCAAGACTTATTCCTAGTATGTTAGCTAGCTAGCTTCCATGTGCATTTCCTATATCACCTTTTTTTTTTTTTAAAATGACCCAAAAACCCACAGCCACAACCTGACGGTTCACAAACCAGTCTAGGTTGTCTGATCGACTCTAACCAAGAAGGTCAATAGGCCGCTCCTACTGGAAATTGAACTTGGAACCTTATGACTACAGAACTAACAGCCCGACCAATTTGGTTAGGTTGACCCACATTTCCTATCACCTTATTTCTAGCAGGCATGGTAGTCTGAAACTCAAATATGGTGTCAAATGGTGATTTACAGATGGGAGAGGACCTGTCAATGAAAAGGGCTTGCAGTACTACAACAATCTCATCGATGAACTTATCAGCCATGGTAATAACCGGATTTCCTTAAATTGAAAGATGTGTTCCGTCTTGACTAAAAGCTTAACCTGACAGTTGCTCGTTTCTGGTAGGAATTGAGCCACATGTTACACTAAGTCACAGTGATCTACCACAGGCACTTGAAGATGAATATGCAGGATGGCTTAACAGAAAGATTGTGTATGCTAGATGCAATTGTGTGCAAAAAAAATGCAAATTAGAGGTGGTTTTAGAATGGCATTAATTTATTATTTTTTTTTTTTCTGTTTCCCTCTGCAGGGAGGACTTCACTGCATATGCAGATGTATGCTTCAAGGCGTTTGGCGACAGGGTTCTGCACTGGACAACCTTAAACGAACCGAATGTATTTATCATAGGAGGTTACGACGAAGGATTCTTACCCCCACGGCATTGCAGCATACCTTTTTTCTGTCGCCCCGGGAACTCATCAACAGAACCGTACATTGCTGGCCACAACATGTTACTTGCACATGCTTCTGCAGTGAGCCTTTACAGAACAAAATACAAGGTACTTTAGTAATTAGTACGACTAACATATGTTGTACGGGTATAAATGTATAATCTCACTTTCAATTTAAGGTTTTAGTTGAGACAGAACACATCTTTGAGTTCTCTCTGATGTCGTGCCATAATGCAGCCCACCCAACATGGTAACATAGGATTTAATACCTACACTTTTGGGCTTTCTCCTTTTTCGAATTCAGCAGAGGATCTTGCTGCAGTTCAACGGCTGTTAACCTTCTATGTTGGATGGTAAAGCTTAAAACTACTTAGAACACGTTTAATCCCCAGTTTCGCTATCAGTTTAATCTTTTAGTCAAGAAGGAACACGTCTTTCAATTCTGACCCACTCCTTCCAAGTGCAGGCTTATTGATCCGTTGATATTTGGAGATTACCCCGACATCATGAAAAACATTGTTGGCACACGCCTACCAGCCTTCACCGAGGATGAAGCTAACCTAGTTAAGGGTTCAGCAGACTTCATTGGCATCAACCACTATACTACAATTATTGTCAAAAACAAAGACAACAATTCTAAAAGCCCATTCATGAGCTTCTCAAATGACATTGGAGTAACTGTTTTTTGTATGACTTCAATTCAGATATATATATAATACATACATAAACCTGTCAATGTTTCTACTTGCTGAAGTTACTGATATCCTTTGTTTTGTTTTGTTTTATTGGTTTTTGGGGATTAGTTCCTGATAGTGCACCTAAAGGCCAGGTAAGCTGAGCAGATTAATAATTTCATAATGTAAAACTCTCATTTTCTTGAAGCAATTGGCTATAAAGGATCATGTATGTCTGTTTCAGTTTCCAGTAATGCCAGAAGGTCTTTACAAGATTTTAGAGCATTTTAAGCAATTCTATGGCAACCCGACTATATATATTCATGAAAACGGTTAGTAAACGTCTGCAATTTCTGCCTGTCAGACCAGAAGTGTGAAGCATAAACCTTAATCTTTACAACTAATCTCGACAGGCCAGCAGATGCCACGCAATGGGACGTTGAACGACACACCAAGAGTCGAGTATTTTGAAGCCTTCATCGGGACTGTTCTCGATTCTATAAGGTATATACACACTAAAGTCTAAATAGTGAAACTGCAGGTTACTAACCCTATTCATATGCTGTTTTTGCTTTAAGAAATGGATCAAACATTATTGGGTACTTTGCATGGTCACTCTTGGACGGTTTGGAGTTACTGAGTGGCTACAAGGGCGGGTTCGGTCTGTACTATGTAGATTTGGATGACAAGGAACGGTCGCGATATCCCAAGTACTCTCAGCAGTGGTATGCCAAGTTCTTGCAGAAAAGCGGCTTCAAAGATCGAGCTGTTATTTAAGCTGAAAAACGTCTGAAATCTCAGATTCTGAATAAGTTTCATGAACTCTAACGTTGTCTACATATGTTGGATGACATTTTGGATCGAAACATTAGTCTATTATATTACTACTCAGATTCGTGTACTTTTCCTATTGAGATTTGAGATGAGAATGGGAATAAGATTTGATAATATGAGTTTATATATTGTTGCATACTTGCATCAAGACGTACATTGTATTGATTGATACATACACCAAGCAATTCACATAGATAGACAAACAGAAAGACAACGGTTTGATGTAGTCTGGAACAGAAATTATGGACTCATCGATCTGGGCAGATGATGTCTGCAACTTAGGTTTTGTGCTTGGGCTTCTTCACGATCATGACAGTGCAGTGAGCATGATGAGCGCAGTAGTCGCTTACACTGCCCAGAACAGCCCTGCCAGCAGAAATCACTGTTAGAATATGAAATTTATTTTAATAACGAGAGAAATCCACAGTGTTTGAGAGTGTGCATGTGGTAAATTTCATCTTGTGATCCTAACAGGAAAGGCTCCCAAGAAGAGGTAAACCAATCTAATTGTCTATAATCGACATACTCAAACTACGAAGGCCAATAAGCTGTTCTGACTAGAAGTTAGTATGACTTTTTGTTAGGCTGAGGCCGGTGAAGAACGAAGTCTAATAATTGGTAGTTAAGAAATTGTTAGACGGGATCAAATATAAGGATGGTGAAGGGCAAAGTTCTGCCTCTTGAAAATATGATGGCAGTTGAAAGAAATAAAGTTGTGAGGGACATAATTCTAATTTTGTTTTTAGTAACTAGATAAACAAAAATAGAAAATGTATTTAGTGTTTACCTCTTGATAGCTCCATAGCCATGGCTGCCGACAACCAAGATAGAGGCATGGTATTTCTCCACACTTTCGCAGAGGACATTCCTGGCATCCCCTTCCATGATCTCGACCATGGGCTCATCAACCTGCGACGATGAAACATAAATTTAGTTTTTTTTCAGACATTAAATTGATTAATTAATCTGTCAAGAACTGAAACCATCCAAATTAAAATTACCGATTTAGAGGCGCAGATTTCCTTGGCCTGTTCAATAACCCGCGCAGCAATCTTCTTCAAGTCCGAATCCACGTATGGCAACACATCAGCCGCGCCTGCAAGATTTTAAGGTTTAAGAACAATAACCTCGTACCTCAATCTGTAACATCGACCATAATTTTCAAGAATTAAAAAAGCTGTTGGGTTACCGGGGCCAGCGAGGCCGACGGCGCTAGCCGGAGAAGGCTTGGCGTGGACGAGGACGAGCCTGAAAGGCGACACGGGGCCGGTGAAGAAGTGATCTAAAGTCCACCCCAGAGCATAAAAGCTATGTTCGCTTTCGTCCACTGCAACCACCATAACCGGTTTCTCCGCCGCCGCCGCCATTCTCAAATTCCGGTGAAGTTTTTTGATCGGAGGATATATATGTAGACAGTTTCAGAAGTCAACAATTTAATTATTTATAGCACAACAGTAAAACACAAAAGGGTGTTCTAGTATGATCTAGAGCACAGAAACGTGTGATCAGAAACAGTGGGACGAGGAAGAGAACTAGATTCGCTGGCAGAACTCAGAAGAATAGTTTTTGACAGGTAACAACAGCAACAGAAACCTGACTTTCTGAAGAAGATCAGATGCCGTTACTAACTAGAATCTTATGCTGTTCCACTTTCTTATTAAAATATGCTAAAGCCATATAAAGTAATCCTAAATATACGCAACCCGTTACAACATGCCAACATGTTCTTTGTTCTTACCTTCCCACGATTTTATTAGGATGGGATTTAAAACAAAATCCGCATTCACTATTAAAAAGGTACGTTTTGAATGATCTTAGCTTATCGATAATTACAAGAATGACAACTCAGCTTTTATAGTGATCCGTGGAGGTCAAACTACAAGTTGAAATCTTATATCGCATGTACTAAAAAAAAAATTTGTAAAGATTAAGAATACAAATAAAAGATGATCTTTAATTTGATCAAATGACACTTATCTTTTTGATGTTTTGTAAAATTGGCATCTATAATTGATCAATTACACACCCATTTAAGCTTAAGCTTGTGCAGCTTACATATATAAATCACTAAATTAAAGCTAGATTGGGAACAACCAGATAATTCAATTTTTGCTTATATAATACCACAAATTAGACGCGGCTAAGGATAAGCACGGGAGACCTTTCTATCTATCTAAGAATATAAGAATAATTACTATCAAACAGGCCTAGTTCTCCATAGTCATCTCCAATGATTGGTAACCTAGCCATCTAGGGAAGGGGTTTACTAGGGAGGAAGGTAGCAAGGGGAGTCTTATATATATATCCTGGCAAAAATTTTCAAAGCTAGCTAAAACATTTTATTGGGCCTTCAGCCCCAATGAAATGCTGCCCAGAAACACTTGAAAGTGGGCCAATAAATGGCAAAATTTAATTTGATGTTTAGCTCGATCTATAGATAAGTCTGGGTTGAAAATTTGAAATCTGACACGACAGCGGACACACGTACAACATGACAGATCTACCAAATCTATGGTGTGCTGTGATCTCCTTACACGCCAAGCAACTAAACTTTTTCTCCGTGCCACTGTCGTTCCAACTTCCAAAAGCACTCAAAATGGAAAATTAAAGCTTGCCGTCAACAAAGACAATAATTGTTATGTCCTTGTCTGCACACTGCTGCAAAATGCATGTATATACCTTTTTCACATTTGGGAAGACACTGTATCACTATATATATATATATAATCCAGATCAAGTGCAACACCTAGAAATCAATAATAAAAGAAAAAAAGTGCAGTGATATTTTGGTAATTTTCTACACCAAATATATTTTGGTGGTGTATTAAATGATGGTCTGTGACGAATTACATGTTGATATGTGGTGCACTAAGTGTTGGTATGTTGTGCACATGTGAATGTTTGAGGGTGCATTAAACTCAAAACACCACCAAACATATATAAATGCACCAGCATATCATTGAAATTACCAAAATGCTACCGCGTTTAAAAATAAATCCGATCTCTATAAGCATCCTCATCCGAATAGTTCGACCTTTCCTCCACAGCGATAAGGGGCTAAAAGATCCACTACTTTAATTCATGTTTCAAAAATAGAGAATTTTACTTTGTGTATCTAACTCGATCTATAAAGGCAGGTGCAAATCTATGAATGATAGACACATTGGATGAGTATCTACGAGGCCAAAATTATCAACAGGTTCTCTGAGCACATTGAAAATTCGTCTCAGAGTCTATCCACCTACGGAAACACGTACTTATAGGAACTCCAATCCTTTGTAAATCACTTTCATTCTTCTCATTTGACCTTCTATATCACTCATAGCTACATCTCTAACTCATTATTTCTTCTTTTTATTGATTTAATTTCCAACGGTTGATGTGAGATAATCCAAATCTGTCAGCACGTCACTGGTCATCCGCACCAAACAAGTCTCTCTCTCTATATATATAGTTAAAGACTTGGATCACTTTTTTGTATTGCCGGCCTACCGACTGTTTAGAGAAGCAGAAAGTTTCCAACTTGTTTGTTATCACATGAAAGAAAGACAGAAAAGTGACCAAAATCTTAACCACGTACAAGTTGCAGGCATTCAAATTATTGTTGTTGAAAACTACTCATCATGTGCATTTAGGCAAAGTAGTGACATTGCAGGAGGCAGGAGGAACACGTACGTACTTCTCTTTCACATTCTGCTAGCTTTGCTTAATCGTAAGCCGCCATAGGTCCAAAAATTAAAGTTGGCCCGCCAAGAAGAGGGCATAATAAATTTAGCCTGATTAGCTGTGGTAGTTGTGATGTGTCGGCTTACTCAAATTAATAATTTCAAAGAAAATCAAGTTAATAATGCGTTGCATGTTCTATTTCTGATCTGTGTACTGTACTGTAACATCATATATTTATCCGGCCGTCAAATCCAATTCAAACACATATATATCCAAAAGAATAATGCAATCTTGACTTAGGGTATGATACGAGTGATGGTTTAATTTTGTTGATGCGGTGTAAATTCTATGGATGGGCAGATGGATGGGAAGGTATAATAATGATGCAATATTGACTAACCCTACCATAATGACCAGATAAGATAGCATAATAATAATAATAATATTAAAGCTAAGCAGACACGCTTAATGGTGGATTTTTCACCAAGCCACCATGGATGCTTTCTACAGACTCTCAAAAATACTGTATATTATACAGATTACAATAATGCAATTAGTCACAACAAGTAATTATCAACTTTAAGATATTTTGGCATAAATAATCAAAATGGAGCTTTTCAACTACCACCGTACCATTTGCAGTCCATTTGGTCGGCCAACAAGCATTTCACTATATAATTAATAATATATATGTGTGGTGGTAATTAATATTAGGTAAATCAAAGTGCATAATCCTGTGTACTGATTGACCTTCAGAATGGGATAACTATATAGAGGTTATTAAATGTATATGGCGATATGTAATTTAGCCTCACTTATTATATAGTTATACCTAAAATATTTATGTTGCAATTGAAATAATTTTTTTTATGAATAAGGTTTTTGATCCCTTTCTTTGTACAAATGTCACTTGCAAAATGAAGAAATAAATCTATTATATTTCATGATTTTAAAAAAGTCTTTAATCATTAAAATATGCTACTAATAGCTTTCCCTTAAATGAAAAAAGTAAATATATTATATAGTCTTACAATTACATGCAAAAATATATTGTTGAAGAGTGTTTTTTATCTACTATTGTATGGACTCAAACATATGCACAAAATATCTAAGGACTGATATAATATTTTAAAGCCACAAAACCCTAATAGAACGCAAATGAAATCTAGGAAGCTAAGCTAAGGTTGCTTGTCAAGTTCAATTACGCCCATGTTATGATAACGTTAATTGCGACGACCGACCACATTTTATAAAATGTAATATAAAGTTTTATAGGTTTAGTGGCAATTTTAAATATTTGTAGCTTGCGTAATTCTAAACCATGCATCTAAATTTAATAATGTATTACCATATTAGAGGTGGCAATTAACTTGTTTTTTTTTTGTCTTCTTGTTTTCTACCTTGAAGAATATAATGGAATATTTCTTAAATTCTCCAAACATTCCCCATTACATAAAATAATTTTCTTGAAATTTTCACGTTTGTTATTGTTTGACACTGAGTATATCCTCAATTCATTCCTTTGCATATCCAAACAAATATTCCACCTTTTAAAAAAATCATAATTTTGAACGTTAACGTTGTGTTTTTTTTTTTGAATACCCGTTAACGTTGTGTTTATTTTGCATAAAACAAACAACAATTTTTTTTGATTTGTGATTTATTTATTTTTTTTTCCATTCAACATTTGATATCTTTACCATTATGAGCTTATAATTCGGATAGTTATCAAACCAACTTGGTGGTCGGGCTCATACTATTTATAAAAATATTTCATTCTTTTTTTTTTTTTTTGTTTTACACTCAAAAATGTGTATTGAGTAAACATCACATTAAAACTCTAATTGGTAAAAGATCACAACAAAATAAACTGATCTAAATTATTCATAACTGATTGAGTCAAACCGTAAATACCAAACTAACCGTCTGACCAACATAGCTTTTGGTTCAATTTGAATTATCATGATTTACATCATATCAGATACTCCGTCTGGTGGGGGTGGGGGATTCTACCTTTTGAGAAAAAAACATATGGGTTGCCATTTTCTTCCATTTATGGTAGTCAATATCCTTACATGGTAAGATTTTGCAATGACACTATTGCTGTATTTCTTTTCTTTATTTATTTAATATTTTCCTTAAACAGGATTCAGGAATGTCACCGTCTAACGTTAAATGGGGCGCGAGATTCCCACGATTACCCACCTAGAAATTGACCTGTTCCGTGGCGCCATCAGGTGTCCTTCTGACCGCCGTTTTAGCTAGAGATATAGAAGGAGATCGTATGAGGGAGAATTATAAGAAGCATTTGGGTTTCTGGGATTTAAACAAATGAAAGAGCAGTAAGTGAATAAATTAAAGCAGAATTACTCTCTGAGAGATTGAGCTCAAAATCCATTCAATTTCCCCAGGATTTGATCGGTCACTGGTTTTGAGCACAGAGGGAGAGAAGGGCAGAAAAAAAGATGAAATTTTGCAAGAAATATGAGGAGTACATGCAGGGGCAAAAGCAGAAGAAGCTGCCCGGTGTGGGGTTCAAAAAGCTCAAGAAGATCTTGAAGAGGTGTAGGAGAGACCTGCATTCACATGAACACTCCACCCCTCACGACAGCTCCACTTGCCCCAAGAAGTGCCCAGGTAATCTCGTCTTTCATTTGTATTCGAATCGTTTGTTGAAATTCAGGTTGATTGCTCTCATGTCTACTCTGGGTTCTGTTCTTTTTATCTCCATTCTCTGATTATGCAGTCCCCCCATTTCTGTGTCTTAAAGGTTTTATTTTTCTGCATCTTTCGATCTGATACTGGTTAATCTTGACTTGAAATACAGAATTACATGGATTTACTTTGATCTGTTGGGCATATATAATATATATGCAGTGATTTTTAGTTGTGCCAGAGCATATGCTTCAATTTGATATCAGAGCGAACCTCATGCAAGAGGTCAGGGGTTCAAATATCTGAGACATGTTTCATTTTGATCTGTTGAGCATATAATATATGCAGTGATGTTTAGTTGTGTCAGAGCAAATACTTCAATTTGATATCAGAGCAAACCTTAGAGGTCATGGGTTCGAATATCTGAGGTTCGATTTGATCGCTGCTTATTACTTTCTAATTTGCTGTGCAGTGTGTGATGGGACATTTTTCCCTTCACTTCTCAATGAGATGTCTGCAGTGGTGGGGTGTTTCAATGAACGTGCCCAGAAATTGCTGGACTTGCATCTTGCCTCGGGTTTTAGCAAGTGTTTGTTCTGGTTTAAAGGCAGATTATATGGGAACCATGGAGCTTTGATTCAAGAAGGAAAGGATTTGGTCACTTATGCTATAATCAATGCCGTTGCAGTGCGCAAAATACTCAAGAAATATGACAAGGTAATTTGGTGTTTGCTGCTTAAGTGATTTGAAAACCGAGGTGAATAAATTTGATGCCATTGAGCTTGACTTCACCATTTTTAACTTGTAGATTCACTACTCTAAGCAAGGCCAAGCATTCAAGTCCCAAGCGCAGAGTATGCACATGGAGATACTTCAGTCGCCATGGCTGTGTGAGCTTATGGCTTTCCACATTAATATGAGGGAGACTGATGAGGCCAGTGCAAAGAAGGCCATTGCTCTCTTTGGTGGCTGTTCCCTAGTACTCAAAGACGGGAAACCATCTCTCGCGTGTGAGCTCTTCGATTCCATCAAGCTTGATATCGACTTGACTTGTTCTATATGTTTGGTAAGTGCCCAGACATCTTAAATGGATCTTGCATTGTTGTGAACATACATTGAATCGTTTTATATTATGTAAGATCCGTTGCACCTTCCTAGATTTCATTTGTATTTTATTAGGGTTTTGTGGCTTTAAAATATTATGTTTGGAGTCCTTATCTATGGCATGTGAAAAGGCATTGTTGTGTGTCTGACACCATACTACCATAGACATGGTAAACTATTAGGCGGGACAGCCTCAGCCAAGTTGGTCGGACAGTTGGCTTGGTAACAAAGTTTTACTCCTTATGAGAGCTGTTTATTGGCTTTCTTGGTTTAAGCCAGTCAGCTATGGACAACTTTGGCTGGTTTACCTCCTTAGTCCTGTCAGCTGCCGTGGACTTTCTTGTAAATCAAAGTAACTATTAGGTTGCCCATGTGCTTAGTTTATGGTTCCATTTTAGCTGTATGCAGGGTTCGGTTTAGATTTGAAATCCATGTTGTGTAAAGGAATTCTGACATTGTTTTACAGGATACTCTCTTCGACCCAGTATCCTTAACGTGTGGTCATATCTTCTGCTACATGTGTGCTTGCAAAACTGCATCAGTGACCATCGTGGATGGGCTTAAGGCAGCAAACCACACTGAAAAATGCCCTCTGTGCCGAGAGGTAAGTGAAGAACTTCTTGCCATGATCTATGTTGTCCCGTTCTACAAAAATTTTGGTGAGTAGAGCATTGCAAACAGTTATGAAGCACAGCTTATATGAGTTGATTTAATTTCAGGGAGGCGTCTATGAAGGAGCAGTGCATCTCGAGGAGCTTAACATGCTATTAAGCCGAAGGTATGTTTACATACACACGAGAAGTCAGATAAGAGTATTCAAATGTTTATGAAATTGTGTTCTTTGAACTTGCAATCCACAATTAAACGCCTTTCTGCAGTTGTCCTGAGTACTGGGAAGAGCGGCTTCAGTACGAGAGGAAAGAAAGAGTTAAGCAAGCAAAGGAGCACTGGGAATCTCAGTGTCGAACGCTCATGGGAGTCTGATGACCAAAACAACATTGTTTATGTTTATGTTTAGTGGGTGGAATTCACCCATGTTTAGCAAATAATCTCAATATACTCGAATTAACTGTTGTTTGCCAAACATCCTCAACATATTTTGTAAATAAACTGTGTTCTTAGTTCTTATGGTGTAAGTGATTTCAGATTTGGTCTGTTCTGTTCTTTAACTTGCACTTATAAGATCCAATAATTTTTTTTTCCTACTGCATTTTACCATCCCATGGAAAGAAGAATGCAACAGTTAGCCTCCCAAAAAGAATGACTGGGTAATCCCCAAATAAGGTAACCGAGTAGATAGAACACAATTCGATCCCATTAAGTATACAATTTACCTAAAATGACAGGGTAATCCCCGAATAAGGTGACCGAGTAGATAGAACACGATTTGATCCCGTTAAGTATACAATTTACGTAAGGGCTCAAAATTTCCCTCTTATAACTTCAGAGAACTAAGAAATTTATTTTTCTTTTAGGGTATATTTGTAAAGAGCATCAATTTTGCGGCCATGACAGCCCCAAATAAATGTGCATATACGACTTGCGAGGCAGTTTTATAGCCACCTGCAAAAATATAAAATAAAATAATAATAAACATTTAAACTACATTTTTTTAAGTTTAAATTTTTTAATAATACTAATAATATAGCATCAATTAATCTCATCAGTATAATTTAATGATACAATATATGAAATAAATTAAATTTTGATAAGTCAAAACCACCTATAAATTATTAAAATTAAATTGAAAATATGATACACGCCTGGTTGAGAAGAAAGAAATTCTGAATCTAAAGGGACCTGAAACTGGAATTTCCATGCATTAAGGCCCCATTCCCACCATGAAGAAGATGAGGTCAACATTTTGACTACCTAAAGATCTCTCTACAATAAGCTATACACTTGAGAAAGAAATCCCCTCTCTACATGAAGTAGCTGAGAGCTTTCGTCTTCCTGGATCCGCCTTCTCCGTATAGATCATTCCACTGCAGGAGCTCGTTCATGTTTGTCGACTCTGATGACACGCTTGCACATACCTGCATTTCGGGAGGAATGAGCGCGAAAACTTATGCATTGCAAAGAATCTCGGTTTTGTGGGGGGAGCGAAAAACTTATGCTTTTTGTGGGTGGGGGAAGCTCGAGGCTAGGTTGCGAATAACATACCTGTTCGTGTGCGTATTTGAAATCTTCCATGCTGAGAGCGCGAATGTCAGAACTGCTATGCAGTGTAGGCAGTGGTCTGTTCTCGGCCACCGCCAATGCCTTCTCCTGGAGAAAGGTGTAAAAGGTAAATGCTTAAATACATATTATGCAATGATTGGCGTGGCATAGTTCTATTGGGAAGCATAAAAATTGTTGGAACTTTTGAGTAAAACTAACCGCTTGCTCTTTTTTCAGAATTTCCCTTATAGGGCGGTGCGCTGCAGTAATACACAAATTCTGCAGAAGAAAAGTGTCGGATGTGCATTTAGAAAACGCCAGAAGGATAAGGTATGAAGCATTTAAACGAGGGACTGAAATTCACAAAAGTGAAAGATATAAGTCGTGGCCAAACCTTTAAATCGCTTCCCGAGTATCCATCAGTCATGTTAGCAATTGCTTCTAGATCAACATTAGGTGCTAATTCTTCCTTGGCCAATATCACGCTTAAAATCTTTTCCCTATTTGGAGCTTCTGGCAAGTTAACCATCAGCCTGCATAAAATAAAGGACGGAGTAAGTTGTATTCTACTCTATCCATCATTATTAAACCAAAGGAAAAGAATAATAAAATAAAATAAAATAAAATTCACACATATTGACCTTCGAGGAAGCCTCCTAATAACTGCCTCATCAAGGTCAAAAGGTCTATTTGTTGCTGCAAGTACAATCACTCGTTCGTTATCCTTCGTACGCAAACCATCCCAATTTACCATGAATTCATTCTTCATTTTGCGCATAGCTTCATGCTCCCCAGGACTTTCCCGCCTCCCTAACATGCTGTCCACCTAAAGAAAAAAGCAGTGATGATTCAATGAAAGATAATTTGAAATGAAGTATGTATATGAGAATTAGGAAATTAACCATTTCAGAAGGATAGTGTGATACCAACCTCGTCAACAAAAACAACACTAGGAGCGATTTTACTAGCTAAAGTGAAAACTGCTTTGACGTATTTCTCGCCTTCACCAAACCACTGTAAGCAAGGTTGGAAAAAGGGGAGAAAAAAAAAAAGTAATGTTATTTAGATGCAATGGCACAGTATTTTATGACAACCTGTAAACCCGAATTTAAGAGATACCTTTGAGGTAATGCTTGACATTGATATGTTAATAAAGTTTGCACCAGCATCTGTTGCAACTGCTTTTGCAAGCATTGTTTTACCGGTACCGGGAGGTCCAAAAAGCAAAATCCCTTTGCAAGGCTGCAAGAGTAAATTATCGAGATGTAAATGTCAAGTTGAGATTCTATCTATCCCAAAAGGAGAAACAAAGATGTAGAATGGATTACCTTGGTCAGCTGCCCTTTACAAAATAGTTCTGGTCTTTGGAGAGGTAGCATCACCAACTCTTTCAAAGTATCCTTCACATTTTCTAGGGCCCCAATGTCATCAAAAGTAACTCCAATATCACTGGGTGGAATAACATCAGCAAGTAGGCGTTTCTCGAATTCATTCTCAGTTACCACATCCTGAAGGTTTCAGTTATGTTGAGCATAAAAAATTTACAGGCAGCAGAAAACTTTTTAAAAAATCAACAGTTGAGCATCAAAGAAGCAATCGTCACCTTGAGAGATTTTTTTAAACTCTTAGTGTCATTTTGAATTCCCTGCAAAATGCTGAGCCCATATCTAATGCTGAAATAAGCCGAAAAAAGTTTCAGTATCCTTCCATGAGGGTAAAAGATATACATACTCTCTCATCTGCCATTTCCAACTTAAGCTTAATGACACCGAAGGGAAAGGATAGACATTAACCTTTCACTGGAGATCACCAGTTTGGTCTCTTTGGCAGAAGATTCAGAAGAATGCATAAAGTGATGACTCAATGCCCAGCCAATAATTCTTTCCACACCTATCAATTAGCAAGAAAAGTGTCATTGAAAATCATGTTGAGGTAATATAGGATCTCAGAATTTCACTTCAGGGAAACTACTTACTCTCAGTTGTTAGTGCTTGATCTTTTATGTGTAATGTGTCAAGGTCAGAACAATCAAGCCCAACGCGGTTCAGAACCTAAAATTTTATACAGTTATAATAAGCACAAAGAGTTAGTAAATACATTTTATTGGGGAAACATGAGCTACAATAAGCCAATTTTCACACCACTTTATCAGTAATAAAGAATTTAAAGCAATTGCCGGAATGTCCTAAATAATCGTCCTTTAAATGCTTTTACAATGTAATACTCCAAAAGTTGGGCTCTGTGAACTGGTCAATTGACATAAGGTCACAAATTGAACTGCAAAAATAAATCAAGATAGTATGGATATGGAATCTGGGCAGAACTGCAGAAGTGAAGACTTACATTGCGAAAGTTAGCACGATTTGATTGTGATTTCATAGTCTCAATGTCCCGATCCAACTGTTGCTTCCAGTCCACCAGTAACTTCTCATCCTGCCACAGCAAAAAAGTAAAAATGATTCCCTAAAGAAAGTGAACGTCAAAACCTCACAAGAGCAGACATGAAACAGAAACTTACCTGAGGGAGCTGAATGGTCACTTTGTTTGGGAATAGACGAGTGAGCTGTTTCACAGTCTTGGGTGTCTCTTTGCTTCTTTCATGCAATCTCCCAAAACTATCCTGCAATGCATAGGAAAATACAATTCCAGAAACATCAATGGTAGAGTTACTTGCATCTATTATGAGATCAACAAAAATTACTAAACAATTTTAAGGATTAGAGGTAATTAATAATGCCTATAATAATTGTTTTAACACAAGGGTTGATTTGTACAAACATTTCAAAGTCAAACATTTAAAAGTAAAAGCACTACTGTCTAGCCTCCACCAAACATAAAACAGACAAATGATAGGAGAAGCAAGTCACTGTATCCCCATTAAAGACAAAAACATACCGGGAAAGCAAGATCAAGTAGTGCTGTCTGGTTGCTTCCAAGCTTAGTAAACAGTAGGCCACCAGGATGAGACTGGAAAATATATATTAATATTATATTTGCTTCCAAGTGAAGTTTGCCAGAAAGTAAAGCAAATACAAATATATAATAACACCCAGTACCTTCTCTTTTCTGCTGTCCGTCTGGGTATGGGAAGCTATCACAACAACATTCTCAGGGAAACTTTCAAATTTAACCTTCAAGGATGCACACATCTCAGGATTTCCCACCATAGACTTTTCTATGTCTTTAATAAACACAACTAGTGGACCATTTTTTATTTCATTGGCGGCAACCTGTAAACAGCACAGTGTCAAAAACTTTAAAAGATATATTTTCAAACAATTGGAGAACTTTCAAGATACTAATCTGCTATGATGAATAACAAATTAAACTGGCACATACCTCCAAAAGTTCATTAATGGCAAGTTTGTCAATATCATCCATACTGGAGCTATCTAGGCGAAGCATGTCCGCTTTAGGAAAACAAAAAGACATTGTTAATAATACCAAAGAACAGAGTAACGGACTAAAGCAGCAAAATGCATAAGAGATAATTCTTAACGCATAGATATACCAGCACAAAAGAAGCCATGATCCTCCTCACAAAGACCACCGAGATCATTGCCTTCTGGAATTGATCGATCAAATCTAACTCCTATCTTCGATGAACCATTTTCCTCAAATGCAAGAACCACTTTGCCTTTGTAACCATACATTGGACCCCTACAGCCACAGAGGCAGGAGCAACAATTTATATATGTTTGTTTACTACTACCCAAAATAAATGCAACAGAGTAGTCACAGCAATTCTAGTCAAGCAAGGATAAGAAAATAACAACCAGCACAATTCCGACAGATAATAGCAGATAGTTCTTACCTATGCCACTGCCCACCGGCAACAACTATTATCAACTCAATTGACATAAAATAGTTTGTCACTGTCGTTAGAAAACTCAACCAATAGACGTCAATGGCGTGGCATAATATGTACTCATTGTCTTTATTGCAAATTACTAGCTGTTATAATGGTAAACCAATAAAATGTGCCAGCACAAAGAAAGATTACATGTTTTGTCAAGGAGAGTACAGACTCACTTCAATAAACAAGGAACCAAAATATTTTCTCCAAGAAAAATAGCCACATTGACGACAAGGACAAACCTCGATACCATTCAATTTCATCCAACAATCTATATAAACATCTATATGCTATCAAGTCAAGAAATACAAGGTAGCAATCCAATAGAGAGTTTCAGTGCATTTTACAAATGCTTGGTAGCCACAACTAAGTAGATTATAAGTCAGCAGTAATGCCATAAAGGTATAAATAAATAGAAAATACAGTTTATCAACAAATCACCTACTCAGATAAATTCTAACTTCATTTGCAAGCAGTTACCTTATGGGAGATTGCATGGGAGAGAATGCTGACGGTAAGGGGCCAACATACTTCACTCTATCACCTGCCAAGATGACATGCGTTGATGAGAACATGAAAATTATGCTTCAATCAATTTTCCCTAGTTTAACAGTTAATTATACCCATCACAGAGGCTATTATTTGCATTTGGAGAGTCAGACTATGATTTCATGGGGAGGGGGAAGGGAGGGGGGGGAGCTTCATATTTCATGACTAAACTAAAATGCAAGGTACCTTTCTTGAATGTGTAGTTCTTTGATGAGGCAGTAGAAGCCTCCTGCTTAGGCTGAGCATGAGAGCTTATTGTAGAACCACCAGTTATATCAGCCTCAACACTTGAAGCTGGCTTCTTATTTAGCTGTTGTAGTGCAGCTGCCTGTGCAGCCCGTTTAGCAACATAACGAGCCCAATCAAGCTTTGAGCTTTCTTTGCCAGGATCAACTTCTTTTGCTAATGACCCCTGGTATAGCTTTTCAAAATGTGAGCTAAAGCAATCCAATAACACAGAATCATAAGAAAACAAGACAAATAGAAGAAATCTTACACCAGGCAATACAAGAGAATCGACAATTAGAAGCCTCGCATCAAAATATTTAGTGAGTGCCTTAATCAATGTCTCTTGATATATTTCGGAGCCTGAAAGCCATTTGATGAAATGAGATGGCTAATGGTGGATCACACTGGTAGAGATTGAAGGGAATAAAATAGGGGAAAAGAAGCACTACCTGCAGGGCCCGATAACAAAATCCTTGGGCATAATGTGGGAAGATCAGAGGCATACTTTGAAAACTTGTTGCACTTCAAATGTACGTAAGTTGAAGCAATGAGGACATTCTTTGTTGTTTCACTGTTAATAATAAACAGATTTTAAATAATGGATTAAGAAACCAGAAATTGTGGCAATGTATCAAAGACAGAATACAAAGCTTTAACATATGAACAGAGAAAAATAAAGCAAGTTTAGCAAGATGAAGATAAGACTTGATAACAAAGGGTGAAAGACAAATAAAATTTCCATATGCAAAACAGGAACAAACAAGATAAAGAAAATGCAGTACACTATGAAGAGTATAATTATGCATAAACATGTTAATATATGTAGATTATTTTAGATACAACTAGGATAATATATGTCATCACTTCAAATGTACAATCAAATTTAATGGAGTCATCTGCATATTGTTGCCTTGATGATAAAATTTTCTTAAACCTGTCTTAAATGTGTGGATGATTATCTTGTGTGTACATATATATTTAGATTTGGTCTTCATCATGATTAAAGAAAAAGGACAACAACACATATGGAAACCAAAATTTTTATAGTGGCACTGATCAAATTCAAGATAAGAGGGCCAGAGTGGAAAAGGACTCATTGCTCTCAGTCAGCATTTAGAATCACATACTTAATGAAGAGAGACATTAGGGTCTAAAACCTAGCAGAATTCACTCAAGTTACTTCTGCCATCTGAATGAGGCAGCCAAAATATAAAATATTTCTACAAATAGAATGAAGACTGGATGGAAATGATATTTTCACCTCAGGTAGTATGGGAAATTTTCGAATGAGACCTCAATATTCTTGGAATCAAGCACTGCTTGTTGCAGCCCATCTTTAAATGCTTGACGCCTAGCTGAAATCAAAACTGGAGGATCAAAATCCTTGGATTCTCTCATTCCTCTTTGCTCCTCCAGAATTTTGGTTATGCTATTGCGTAAATCAAACTCAGGAAGAGATGACCCAGCAAACATTTGTAAGAGTGGCCTCAAATCCCCAGATGCCCCAGTTGCCTTTCCAATTTCTGTATCAACACAATCTAGTGCACCATTCTCAATATTCAAGTTGTCATTAGCATAATCAGGGGTTATAGTGCCTGTCTTGTCAACAAGAGATACATCATTATGATCAGAAGCATCCTTCATATCAGCAACTGCATCATGTTTATCTAGCACTCCACTAGCAGCTGGTAGTATTGACATTTCTGCTGCTTGTTTTACATCTTTGTTGTTATGGACTGATGGAGGAAGAAGCGATAACTCTTTCTTAAGATTTGATAATGAAGCTAAGGTAGATGCAACTGCTACAGTAGATGGATCCCCTGATCTTGACTCAAAATGAACTCCTTTGATTGGCCCACTATGGGCTTCTAATATGCTCACTGAATGTGGTATGGTTGTAGCAGATATGTCATTGCCAAGTTTTTGGAAAATCTAAAAATATGTTAAGAAATTCATGCTCCAATCACTTGTCAAAGGAACGGGGGGAAATTTGCTTGTTCACTGAACAGATAAACAATCTCTCATTACACCAGACAAGCAAATTAAAATTCAATAATCATCAAGGTCATGATAATGTTAACATTAATAAAGGATACATAAGCATGCCTGCCAGACGAGCCAAATACCACCTCGTCACCTCCATTCAATGGCACAATAGAGTTCTTTTGGCAGATCTTGCCATTTACTTGCACAGAACCTTTTTTCCCATTTATCTCTAGTAAAGTGCTGGAACTACCTTTCTGGTTACAGTGCAAAGAAAAACGAATAAGCACAATCTTGGGGCGGTAGTTTGGGAAATCATAAAAGTCAGTCAAATCACAATGAAAATACAAAATGATTGGCAAGGGCAAGAATTTAAGTATAAAAATGAAAAATAATAATAATAACAAAAAAAGGTTACTGGTATACACCTGTGATTCATCGTGCTTCAGATTACATAAAGATTTACTAACAGATGGATCTCCTATCCACAAGTCACATTGGCGGCCTTGACCGACAGTAAAAGTAGGGTGATGCATGAGAACATGAGAAATCTGGAAAAGAAATATAATCAAATTAAAGCACATGAATATCAATGCAAAAGCCAGAACCATTTAATCAGGTAATGGAAATAAGAAAAAGGTGGTCATGGGATCTTCAAGTTTATTTAACAACAAAAAATCATGCGATCTTCAAGTTTATTTAACAACAAAAAATCAAGTCCACAAAAGCGCTTGCGGGAGTAATGAGCCCAATTCCAGCAACAGGAAAAGTGCTCAATTCAGCCAATTTAACACGAATTTTTATTTAAGAAAGCAAGACTCCATCTACGCATTAATTCAGAAAGCAGAAGACTGTACAATTGGTATTCCATCTTCCCAACCAAAAAAGTGTTGGCTCTATTACACTAAGGCGGTGACACCTTTTCATAAGTCAAATGGCATCTCATAAGGCAAACATTAGATATAGTCTGTGTGGCCCACATGGTCAATCCTTTATCTGGAATTTTCAATTGAATATCTTTAAGCATGATGCATGATTTCAAAAATTACACAGGCAGTAGGATCTCCAAAGAGGAAGGGGGAAGTAGCACTGGACCATGTAAAAATAGGAGCCGAAACACATGAGAAGCTCCCATATTCAACATGATCAGTGCCTCTAAATAACAGCATTAGAGTCTCTAGTGCTGGTTGAACAAACCACAATACAGTGATACACTAAGCTAAACCCCACATAACTCTAACTCTACCCAACAATTTGCACAACAGATAAGCATTCTCAAATAAGATTGCCAACTATAAAGAGCCCCAATCAAAAGAAAATCTTCAAAGTCCCTCTCTTCTTGGTCTCAACTGTTGGTAAGGTTCACTCCCCAATGAAATAAAGTAATATTTTTCACACTCCACATAAATAGTAAATACAGGCCAAAGGGTGGCTTGATAAACAAAGTCTATATAATTTCAAGCTAGATGAACTATTTAGAGTATCATGCATGAACAAAACAGACAACTACTGTCACAACTGGGATTAAAATAGTTTACACTAGAAGTTATAATGCACTATCATTCTTCATTTGTTTCCTACTTTCCTTCATGTCCAGTTATTTCCCCTATGTTGTAATGCAAGGACAAATCACCACTCAG
>CM008339.1:2894589-2905126 GCA_002525835.2 Ipomoea batatas
CCATGCAAATGTAATTGCATGGTAGGAACTTGAACATTCATTATAACAACAGCGTAACAATAATAATAAAGGTACTGATATTCATATTAATTAATAATATGAGATTTTTAGACATTGGGAATGGGTATTGATTTTGCTATGGATGCAATTGTATACAAGATAAAATGATTAATAAGTATATTATTACAGATGCAAGAGTAATATATTACACTTATTTTCACTTTTTATGCTATATTTTGTATTCTTGACTACGTGTCATATTTTACTAAGTTATAATATGTTCATGTGCTCCCAAAATTATTATTGTCTATTAGACTGTTACAAATCAAGGAATCTTAAGTATCCTAGACTTCTGTTAGCTTAAATTAAGCCTATCCGTAATTAGACAATTTATCAGAGTAATAATCCTAATCTAGTTATAAAGTATGTTTCACTTTCGTGGTCAATCTATCCTTCTCCCATGAGTCTCATGTAGATAAAACACATTTAACTACTCGAATCATCCAAATAGATCTAAGCAAATTTTTTAGAGTTGTAGGTAAAAATTAAAAGCTTTGGTATTAGATTCATGATGGTACATTCAAGACACGTTAAGTTCGTTGCCTATTATTCATTTACTCCAATGTCATCATGTCAAAATATAAAAAAAAGTATGGTAGTAATTTTGAAAGTCACTTTTTTTTTTCTTTCTCAATCACTTGATAATATATATAACCAAAATACTTGCTCTTTGAAGAAAGCATCACGACAAGAGGTATATATATACTACACACGCGCACACACACTTGTTGTCGTTGTTGGTGTCTTTTGTATAAGTACAATCATGTATAAGTGTTATTTGAGTTGTACTAAATACCGTCAACATTGATTCTTATGAAGTATATATATATATATATATATATGACAGAATCATGTTAAGCACTAGTTTTAGATTGTGTGTATGTGTGTATTGAATAATACATATAGATTGTTAATTTAAGATGAAGGTAAAATAACAGTTTGTGACAATTAATTAATTAACTAATCATTAATGTAATTATAAAATCCCAAGTTTAACTCTTATAAACAGTGCGACATGTTAAATAGTTTTAAGTTACACTTTTTCACCTCTCATAAATAAGTTAGAGTCAAATTTTACGAACGTGATAACTTAGATTAAGTCAAACCTGAACTAGTCGCGGGGAGAAAAAAAAAATACTCCGTAGTAGCTTAGTATGTGTGGTTGTACATTTCATGGATGCGCTGGCTATGATTATTCTTATAGAGAGTAGTTTCTAGAGATGAGAATTAATAAAGTTGATCCATTTCGTCATAAATTATACCACTTTGATTCCCTAACCTAAGTGGGTTGTGAATCTTCCAAGTCAGAAGGAATTCTAATGATTCCATTGCTCCACCACCCAAACACTGATAAACGACATCATAAATATATTCGTGCACATCCGATTTTATATTATATTCATACCAAAATTATTTCTTGTATTTTAATTATATGCCTCGTCATGTAATTTGTATTAATTAATTATATATGATTATATTTCTTAAAACTAATGATAGTCAAGAGGTACAAAGTTGTCCTTAAAGGGGTAGCTAAGGAGTAGGTAGCCTATATTCTCTTAACAGAAAGTTACAAGTTTGATTTTGCCAATACCTTTGATAAGTCATAATTTGGCTTATATGTGTGCTTCATTTAGTCTAATTTTGCATGGATCTTAGGGTGATTGTGGTGAAAATAGTTTCTAATTGAAGTCTTTGTGATTGCATGCAAGGAAGATTGGACAAAGGCATGAACAAACAAGAAAGGAGGACAACTACAAGAGAAAATGAGTCAAGAAGGTACGAAACGAAGGCACACGAGCATAAAGAAAAGCATGGAGCGAATCGGGAACCAAGGAGGAGGTCCTTGTCACCGTCACGATTGTGACTATGATCGGGACCTGCAAACCTAGCTTGGGGTCTTACTGTCTTAGGCTCCCGCTGCTCATCCCGGCTAAGAATCCACAAGGTAGTCTTGCAGGTCTCGATCGCTATCCCAGTAGTGACCATGGCCAAGATGGCTAGAGCAGGTCGTAGCTAATTTTTTGTAGTCACAGTCAACCTCCCGGTCGTGGAGCGAGTCGGGAGCCAATGAGGATATCTCGGTCATAGTCACGATGACCGTGACTATGACCGAGACCTACTAGCCTAGCTTGCGATTCCTTGGTCTCCCACTGCTCATCCCAGTCAGGAGGAGCAACGAGATGCCAGGAATCTGCAAGGTAGTCTTGAAGGTCCTGGTCACCATCCTGGCCATGGCCAAGATGGATGGAGGTCGTAGCTGATTTTTGGTGGTCACAGTCAACCTCTTGGCCGAGAGGGTGATTGTGGCCTCGTGTCCAGAATTGCGCAAAAGGTATTGTAACGAATTTGAAAGTATATATTTATAGACATGGACAGTTATTCTTAGATAACTTTTGATTTTTCACTTAACCTTGGAGAGAAAACATCTCCAAACATTTCTCTTTTGTAATCAATTCACATTGTTAAATATTTGAAGATCAATTCAGCTAGCTTGTAATCAACTCTAATCTCAATCTCTAGATTTCATCTCACATAGTTCTTAATCAAAGCTAAGTCTTTCTTATTACTTTCTTTACATTCATTGTTCTTGCAAATGTCTTTCATTATTTCAATTCATATATGCTTAGTTAGATTCATTTAGGAATTGGATTAAGTCATGTTTTGTGATTATTGATGCTATGTGATTGAATTGTGCTATGAGCTAGTATATATAACGACTTGATGATGGTTCTAGTTGTGAGCTTGGTGGTTCAATTTGTTTATGTTGACTCTTGTAGGATTGTGGCAACAATCATATATACAAGAGGTACATGGAAGATGTGTTGTCACTAGATAGAGCAACACCATAGTCGCACATCTCACTAATCGAACTTTACTTTAATTTGTGAAAAGGGAGTTGGATGGAGACGTGAACGCCAGCCACGTGTTTGATAAATTGCTTCTATTGACTTGAGTCGTCACAATGGAAGTGGGGCTTAATTCCAATTGAGAGTCCAATGTCTACGAGAGTGACATTGGTATTTAGTATTCCTTTCGGTCCACTCATTAAGACAATATTTTGTGTAAGGATTCCTCTCAAACTACAATCCATTCTACCAATGCATGCATATTGATATAGATCGATGATATTAGAGGCTGCCATGACACAAGTTGGTTTAAATTAAAGCTAATTCCAAATTAAGAGATGATGGCTGGATTGGCTTGGCCAGTACTATACTTGGTTCGATATAGATCAAAATTAAACCGGTTGGGACCAGATGAAATTTGAACTGATCCCGTGGTCCTCTCTAGATGATACTATTGAGACTTTATTCCGATCCTATTATGGTTTCTAACAATATTGTAGATAAAGAATCTAGCTATTTTCTTTGGTGTATAAATACTAGAGAAATATAAAGATCCCAAGGCAAACAAAATCCTATGTTCTTTTTTTAGGCAACATAGTTTTCAACTTTGGTTTGAGTAATGTTCTGATGTTGTGTAATAACTCATATGGCTAACTTCCCAATTAAAGCCCACTCAAGAAATGTCTAATTTTCTTCTATGCAACTTGGCCTGGCCTGGCCCATATAATTTCCTCTACACCCAATTCTTTGTTGGCTCTTTTTTTTTTTTTTTTTGAAATAAGATAATTAATTCATTAAATCATCAGAAAGATAGTCCACAAGGAAAGAAGGAGGGGTGTCGAACCACTCCCCGCAACCTGACATAGAAACATATCCTCACAATAGCACGTGATTTATCTTAACTAAAAAGTTTAATTAATATCTAAAAGAAGTGATCAAATGGAATCACATTCTCGTTCCAGAAATTTATGAGTTCGATTTTTGTCCATATCTTTCGATCGAGCCATCATGCATGATCTTCTTAGTGCGGTTTATTTTTCTTGTGTGATTTACAAACTATTACATATGAGTGAGATTTACCTTGTGTGCACCACTTGATAGTGATTGCGGATTTCTCACCTGATAAAAAAAAATTAATAATGATTATTTTATCTATTTTATGTTTGATAGCTCATATATTATACTCCGTATTAACTTGTAAAATCTTGAAGTTGATGCAGTGGAAAATATGTTTACTATACTTTATTCTTATATTTTCATTTTGATCCGACCAGTTTTATGAACAAGAATGTGTGAATCAGTCTCACACAAATTTTTAACTTACTATAAAAATATTTTCACGTGTATTACTAGAACCCAACAGATTTAAACTTTGAACAAAATATCAGACTGGATCGCAAGATGGTGGGCGCAGAATATATCAAAAGCCACTGCACCACCGAAAGCTTTTTGCGATCTGTAATCTTTTTTCCCAGCCCACATCGAATCTTATGTTGTCACCCTACGTAAAATGTTTCGAAGAATCTCTTAAGAAATTGGCTACGTACTTATCATGCATTAATCTTTCATTTATTCTCGTATTCCGATGGCGAGGCAACAGATTGGCTGGCCTGTCATAGGCACACGTTTATTTGTTCTAAAGCAACACAAACATAAAGCATTATTACTTTAGTCTAATTTAATTATTAAACATTCTTAACACAACAGTTTAGCATATAGTTACGTTGATACACTCACTATTAATACAATTGTAAAGTCGGAGAAAAGATGTACTCGCCTTGGGTCAAAAGTCGAATTTTGCTAATCGACTTTATTCTGAAAAAGTTTGAATTAATTTTATAATGGTAAATGAAGATTATAAGCACATAATTCATGTAGACACATAATTACATGATAATAATTAAATAAACTTACTAACCTTCCGCCATTGTTTTCCTAGTTGATGATATTCAAATGCTCAATTAGGAGTCCCCTACTGCAGAATCTATCCACGGAGCAGAGAAAAAGTTTCTCACTTTCACTCGGTACTCTAGATGGTATATGGGTTGTTAAATTGAGCACTGGGAGGACGCAAGGACCCTTACACCTACATCACATAAAATGTTAGGGGCATTCCTAGTTAAGTTGGTCAGAAAGTTGATTTGGTAACTACAATGTTTCAATTTTAATTCAATGTGGACATGGTTGAAAGAATAGCTAGGCGCTCCTTGAGCGCTCAGGGAGCGCCTAGGAGGTCAGCGCCTAAGCGGCCTAGGCGGAGCTTAGGCGGTCGCTTAGCCGGCCAGCTACCTAGACCACCATTTAAGGTGATCCGCTAGGCGGTCGACCAGTGCCTAGCGCCTAAGCGGGGATTAATCGGTGTCTAGACGGGATTTTTGCAACACTGGCTGTGAAAACTATCTATTGACCTTCTTAGTTTAAGTTGTTGATCAATTATATATTGACAACTTAGACTAGTTTACCTTATTGTGATCCTTTATTTGCTAGAGTCCCAAGTAGTAGACGTTGTCCCAGTGTGTACCTTTAAGTAGTGGTTGCAGATTTTGTTATTGTAAATCTGAATAAATCTGAAAAGATATCGAATGTTGTATGTAAAAAGGCATAATATATTCTTGATCTTGCTACGTAACCGGTCCATCACTGTTACTGGCCCACTGTGCGGCCACATATATTATGAGTCCAAAATGAAAAGTGACCATGCATATATGCATGACCACCTCAGTTAATTCCCTTCTTTAATTTCATCCAGACAACTGTCTCATGAAACAATCTAGCAATTAGGTAGTTACGGTTCCAAGAGAGCTGGAAGAACAAAAAACAAGGCCGCAACTGGGACAAGCAACAACCTGACAATCTTAATATATCCGAAAGTTGTTGTCATACGAGATCATAAAATAATTGGCATGCATTATTCAGTACAGGGGAGCTGAGGTTTGGTGGAGGCTACGTGATTCTCAAGCTAAGTACGCAGTTATTTAGAGAACTAATAATATTTTAATTTAATTTGACCTGTTTTAGATATTAATTTAGTTGGAACTATATATTCGAGATGAATTTTATTAAGATTGACTTTATACAATGGATATATATGGAAAAAAGTCATACAATACATAATTTAACTAGAAGTATTTATAATAGATCGAGAAGTAGGTGTCAAGAGTAAATTGAAAGCAATTAAGTTGGTTGACTATATTTATCAACCAAATAAAAAAATCATGGAACAACATGAGTTGTCAATGAAACATGAACAAGGAGAGATTAAAACTATTGAGTTCGATTCCACTAATAATATATGGGAAAACACAAAGTGATCAGATCAGATGAGCACCATTTTAATCCAAATCTGATCTATTGCTAATTAAGATTATCAACATACATTAGAAACACTTTGCCAGCTGTTCCTAGGTGTCTGTGGAGTGATTATCAAATTACTACTATTTTAAATTTATCGTTCTAGTCAACTTAACTGTTCAAATTTTTAGACACGTAACATAGGGGTCGTTTACTAAAATGGAAAAATGGAGGATTTTCCAGAAAAATAGAGAATTGGAGAAGTGGAAGAATGGAAAATGGAAAACTTGTTTACTAAAATCAATTTCCAAATATATATTTCCTCTTCCATTCTTCCGTTTTTGTGGAAAATTGGAGAAAGCCAATTTGATGTTCTCCATTTGGAGAATTGGCAGAAACACGGGTGAACAGTACCATACTAACCTAGAGGTCCTTGGTTCGAAACTTGCTTAGTGCTTGTTTTTATTTCCTCACCTCTTCTCCTCTTCTTCTTCTAATTATTATTTCTATTTTTATTGCCTCTTCATCTGCGCCTCTTCTTCTTCAAATTATTATTTCTATTTTTATTGCCTCTTCATCTGCTGACTTATTATTATTACTATTATTATTATTATTATTATTATTATTATTATTATTATTATTATTATTATTATTATTATTATTATTATTATTATCTTTTTATCTTTGTTATTATTATTATTATCGTTATTATTTATTATTATTATTATTTTGTTATTATTATTATTATTATTATTATTTTCCTTTTCTTGTTCTTCTCCTTTTTTTTTACTACTACTACTACTACTATTATTATTATTATTATTATTATTATTATTATTATTATCTTTATCTTTGTTATTATTATTATCATTATTATTATTATTTTGTTATTATTATTATTATTATTTTCTTTTCCTTTTCTTGTTCTTCTCCTTTTTTTTACTATTATTATTATTATTATTATTATTATTATTATTATTATTATTATTATTATTAGACGCCACCCTCTTAAAGCTAGCTTCCCTTTTTATTTTTATTTATTTATTTAATTATTATTATTATTATTATTATTATTATTATTATTATTGTTGTTGTTGTTGTTGTTGTTATTGTTTTTTGTGGTAGAAATGTACAAAAACTATATGAAAGATTGTAACCAATGAGGTTTTGCGTATTTCGTTCGTAATTAAACTAAGCTCTAACATGAATAAAATAGCTATAATTTATTTAGTAATATGTGTCTATTGATTTTTGTAACATTTTACACATTTAGTATTATTGTATTGAATTTATTTTTATTTCAAAGTTGAACTTGTAAAATAAAATCAGAAAATTGAAGAAATGAAGAATGAAATTTGGAAAACTGGAGAAATGGAAAATTGGAAGAATGGAGAAGGAAAACTGGAGAAATGGAGAAATGGAAAACTGGAGATGGAAAAACAGAAAAATGAAGTAAACGACCCCATAACCTTCCTTAATGGTCATTAATGGAGTTAGATAGATGCCTTTTCTGGGATTCTTAAAGCAGTAGTTAAGAACAAGATCTTCGACACCACATACACCACAAACCCTAATGGTAAGAAATATTAGGTTTTACCACAATTCCACGAAGTTGTCAGATTATATTGTTGATTTGGTAACTACAATGCTACAAGTTCGACTCCCAACCAGAGTGACTTATTGGTTTTTTTGGTTTGAGCCGATCAGCTATGTATAACATGAGTTAATTTACCTATTTGTGGTACTTTACTAGCTAGGATCACAAGACAAGCTTACCAGTATTGCAGTACATACCAGTAGGCAGTGATTTAATGTTTTATAAAGCTAAATAGAAGGTAAGGAGAAGAGAAGGTGAGAAATAAAACAGCATATATGTGTGTAAGCCATAAGAACATATGAATTGAAACACAAATCAAGTATGGTATATATTATTCCATACAGAATGGCAGCAAGCAGCAAGCTAGCAATATTGGAATAAATACATCAAATCAGGCCTTTACACCACAAAGATCTTATTGAAACGTGACCGGAATATATGTCGCCAACTTGCCCATGGTGTGTGGAGCAAAATAGTATTATGTTTTCGAACAAAATAAAGCCCCCCCTCCCCCTCCATCTTCAATTCTTCTGATCTGCAAATTTAAAGCCTCTCCACTTTGATGACCTAATCGACGACAGTATCCACACACTCTCTCCCATGTACTATCATCGCATTTATAAATAGACTCCCCCCATCATCACACCTCCCCATTCCAACCAAATCAAAATTCAAAACCCCCCTTTCTACCACAAAAAGGGAATTCGATCAAGAAGCTAAGCAATCAATAATCCCCCATCGGATCATCTCCAAATTCCTTGGATTTGGTCCGACACACATTCTTAATTAACTAGGTTTAATTAAGGAAGTTCCGGCGTATAGATCGAATGGAAAAGGTAAAAAGCTTGGCGTCCCAACACGGCGTAGTGATCTTTAGCAAAACCACATGTTGTCTGTGCTACGCGGTGAACATCCTGTTCCAAGAGCTGGGCGTGAAGCCCCACGTGTACGACATCGACACCGACAACCAGGACGGCAAAGAAATGGAGAGGGCTCTGGCCAGGATGGGCTGCAACTCCTCCGTGCCGGCCGTCTTCATCGGCGGCAACCTCGTGGGCTCCACCAACGAAGTCATGTCCCTCCACTTAAGCGGCTCCCTCATCGGCATGCTCAAGCCCTACATGTCCATGAATTAATCATTATATTTATCCCCCTCACCATCAACCTTAAAATCCCCGAAATTAACAACCTCGGACGATCCGGGGTTGGAAATTAATTAAATTATTAATACAGAGTACTAGGAAACAACTGAATAAAGTACCCGGCGACAAGTACGGGCGTAGTACGGAACAGGAACACCTCCGATCCTGTTCTTCATTTTATTAATTAAACCTATCATCACCATATCAATTGTAGTACGTACAGTAGAAATGTTAAGTTGTGTGAATTGACATATATAATGGTTTATAAATTACCCCCTTAGTACCTATATTTAATTCGATGTAGTAGTACGTTTAATGTGTATCTGTTGGCTTATTATTAGTGAAACATTAATGAATGAGTGTGTAATATTTGCTATATAATTAATTATATTTAGTTCCATAATTATTGCTATCAATACATGCATGCTGCAAATTATATACGGAGTATATTTTAATGTGTATCGACATCAACTTTTTTGCTTTGTAGAATATTTAGTCACTCGGTCATAACTGAATGATTTGACGCGAATCAGTCCTCAATCATAAAAGGGTGGTTTAAGCGGTGGATAGAAGGTCAAGAGCCTAGGGCTCGTTCATTTTCAGGCAAGTTGATTTAACAAGCTAAGTGAGCTGTATGAAAACAAATATATATGTAAATTAAAAGAATTTTCTATCATGCATGTATTATGGGGTGGAATATATTCTAACATTTTCTTTTAAAATTAACATGGAGTATTCTAGTTTTGTCAAACTAATCCAGTCCCTTTAGGGCCTAATTAATCCCTAGAGTAGTTGGATGGGATGATAAATTGCAAGTCACTCAAGCAATCCCTCAAGTTCAATCCCAACTCATTCTATACACTCATGCATAAAAGGAGTCGTCTCCCGACTGATTTGCGGAAAACAAGACTTAAATTGATTGATCCGACCATTTGAGCTAATCCTGGGGTAGAATATATTCAAGAATGGGACAAAGTGACAGACACAAATTTGATGCTTACACTTGTAAGTAGTGAACATAAACATTCGACCTGCAGCATAGTATTGCTCCATTTGTTAAAGTGGAAAAGCAAATCGATCTGCAGCTTTTATTCTTCAACTTTGCCTGCAATTGATGAGAAAGCTAGGGGCATTTGGATTTGTAATCCGTATTAACTACATTAATCTTGGTAATTTTAGAGTTGATGATATCATTAATGGAACTTTCTATTGATTTGATTCTAAAATTAGCTTTAAAGAAAAATAAACATGTTGTTGGTATTAAACTCAAAGAATATAAAAAGCACACTGTACTTCTGAAAATATTGTCATCAATTAAGTCATTAGTCCTAGAACTTCATATGTCTAGATAAAGAATGAACTTTAGTCATTTCCATCATATAAAAGGAATTTAATTATCTTTTCTTAGTGGTGTTAAAGTGGAGTTTGGTGGAAAAACTTGCTATTTCTCACAACTAAAATGTGGTCCAAATTTTATGACTTTTTCTGTTGAAATTAAAATAGTCATTTTTTATCATTTTAGAAATTAAAAAAATCCTTTGTTATTACTACCGACTATTGAGCGCGCGCGTGCACACACACACATATATATATGTGTGTTG
>CM008339.1:2944694-2956845 GCA_002525835.2 Ipomoea batatas
ACACCCTACAATCTTTCCAAGAAACTTTAAGCAATTACTCTGATCTTTCCAACCAGAACAGGATAACATCCTTAAATGTTTCTGTCTTTCTGTGCTACCCTTGATTAGGAGGCCTTGAAATCATACGACCTGGTGTTTGATGCGGTTTACACCCCTCGAAACACTCGACTGCTGCAAGAGGCTGCTGAGGTTGGAGCTGCAGTGGTTAGCGGGGTCGAGATGTTCATCAGGCAGGCTCTTGGACAGTTCAAATTGTTCACTGATGGATTAGGTACCGTTTCTTCACTCACGTTAGTATGTCTTTTGTCAAGCGATATGCGAATCAGACTGTCCATTTGTTAGCTCGGGATAAAAAAAAAAAAAGAAAAAAAAAAAGTACCCTTTCTTAATTAGCATATGCTACCTTTGCAGTTTGCAGCATTCTGGTATCTTAAGGTTAACTGTCTTATTGTCTGCTTGCCATCATTTTAAGTGTCTGATCTCCTCCCTGGTTTTTGCAGCACCAGAAGATTTCATGCGTAAGATTGTGTTAGAACAGTTCTGACAGATAATGGAGATTCAAACACTTTTGTGTTAGCCCCGATAACAAATAAAAGATCGTGTTTCATCTCAATTAAAAATCGTTGAACTGTACATTTATGTATATATATTAAAGACCATATTGGTAAAATAATTAGCCTATCAGTTAATTACAACTATTAATTGTTTGACTTAGTTAAACAAGTAACAATTTATTGTTCCAAACAGTTAAAATTCAAAATAGTCTTTTCTATTAGCTTTTTCATAAAATCATTTTGAATATAATCAATTATTAATTAACAGCTAATTTACCAAACATCTCTATCAACTAATCAAACCACTAACCAAATCAACTACCTACTACCAAACACCACATATGTTCAACACATAATCATTTTAACATTTTTATTAGATTCGAGATTATATGCAATGTTAATGTTGATAAAGCAGAGAATGAAACAAAAATTCTGCAAATATTTATGGCGGGGAAAGATTCAGACTTTTCATTGATGTAAAGCCACCGTCGACCACCAGATTCTGGCCGCTGACATATTTGGCGTCGTCGGAGGCCAAATAAACGGCGGCGTTAGCCACGTCACTGGGCTCGCAGTAGGCTCCTTCCAGCACCCCTGCCTTGTGTAACATTCCGGCGAGGCCCCGGTCGTCGACGCCGGGGAAGTAATCCTTCATTTCCGATATCGCGAAGGCGGTCGGAATGGCGAACGGCGAAATGCAATTAACCCTAATCCCGTGCTTGCAGAGCTCGGCGGCGACGGATTTCACGATTCCGATCACCGAAGATTTGGATGTGCTGTACGTGTGCTGCGCCAGCCCTCCGATTACGCCGGTGACGCTGGCCGTGCACAGGATCGTCCCGGAGCGGCGCGGGATCATCACGCGCGCGGCGTGCTTGACCCCGGCCACCACGCCGCGGACGTTGACGGCCATCACGCGGTCGAACGCCGCCATGTCCAGGTCGACGATGCTGGCCGGAGTCCGGCACGCGATGCCGGCGTTGTTGTACATGATGTCGAGTTTGCCGTGCTTGGACACCGCGAAATCCACGGCGGCGGAGATGTCGCGCTCTTCGGAGACATCGCAGGTTACAAAGGCGGCGTTTTCGCCGAGTTTCGCGGCGGTGTCTTTGCCCAGCTGTTCTTGTATATCCGCAATAACGACTTTAGCGCCATTTTCGATGAATTTCTCTGCAGTTTCTTTCCCAATACCTCCCGCCGCTCCCGTGATCAATGCTACCTTGCCTTCCAGCTTCCTATATAAGGAAATTGATTCTTCAGCATAAATAATATATAAACACAAATGTACAATTCAACTATCAATTTAGATTTGTAGTTGAGATGGAACACATGTTTGATTTTGATCTAATAAGCCTTTAAAGTTAATTAATTACAATTAAGTTTATTTTTGTGCATCGAAATAACTATGACTTGTTGGTAGTTTTTTTTCTAATGGTCTACCTGCTGTTCGTATTTTCAAAGACGATCGACAACAGTTTCATCACTCATAATGAATTTTAGTTGAAGGAGTCTTACTAGAATCTTAGTGATCGTCTATTATATGTCAGGTTCTTGAAGTTTAATGCACAAAATAACATGCTAATTTACTTAATTAGAACTTTTAAAAAATCAAAAATCTAATTCATTTTTCGTATAATATTTACAACTTATTTAACTCTTTTTTTGTATAAATTATAAACTAAACAGAACATTTAATGCCAAGCACCTTGTGCTCAATTGGCATGTAGTGGCCACCCTCAGATGGGAGGTCATGAGTTCGAGTCTCAGTGGTGGAGATCTCGAAATTGACTCTTTGTGCTTCAACAGGTTGAGAAAAATATAGATGTACAGATACTACAATGTAATAGGGTCAGTTGTATTCAAAAAAAAAAACAGAACATTTAATGATATCCACCCACCTTTGTGAGGTGCTAGAGAATTCCCTGTTGAAGAAATGAACAAGGAATGATCTTGAAGTGCAGAGCTTTCTGCAAAAAGAAAGAACAAGAAATTAAACATGAAAGAATGAAGAACACAAAACACTGTTACTAACACAAACAAATCTGCAGTGTCATTTTCTGTCCAAGATATGCTAATATCTCCATTGATGTTCCTCAGAATCCTCCTCAGCCCAGAATCAACAGAATCATGTGAAATCCCAGATCTATGTAAAGCTAGTTTGCAGAAACAACTCATCTATCAATTCTCTGCTTCATTCTATTGCTAGCCCAGATTAAGGAAAGATGAATGAACTAACCTTGGAACAACCTTGAACATGTTGTTTCTTGCTGTCTACCCAATGAACTCCTTAAACAGTCTGGTAAACAGGGATGAACAAAAAGATAGAGAGGAAAAAGAAGCAATAATTCTTGTGCTGTTGACTCAGTATGTGGAGTGAGTGGAAGAATGACAATAAGGACAGAGTTGTTGCCCTTGAGGTGTCAGAATCTTATCATAATTCTTGCTTTTCAAATAATTGATTGTGAGGGTAATCTTCCAAATAAGTTGTTGGGAGATGAATCTGATCCCCGAATATAAATACAATTATTAAAACCTGGAATATGGGAAAATGAAGAGAGGAGAGAGAGAGACAGAGCTGCACTTGTTTGGATTCTTCCAAGGTTGGTATTCCTAATTCATTATTCCTAATCAAATCCCTTGTCCACAAAAAAACGAATTTTTTTACCTTTTCGAGGTAAATCAATATCATACTATAACGGTAAATTGCGATAATTTAGCAACTTTTTTAGGAAAATCAGTGCCTATTGCTTCTTTAGGAGAACCGGTGTCCTTTGCTTACTATATTGGATGTAACTCCCATACTAAATTTTATTATAGATCGCGGTCCACAATGAATTATGTACCGCGCATCAAAACGACGTCATTTTGATAGATGAAAATTGAAAATTGACGGATGAAACGGCCTCTGTTCTGCGATATTCATGTTCTGTTTATATACATTGCAGTTACATTTCAACACAACTGCAGTTTCTTTTCGATATAATTGTAGTTTAATTCAATATTATACACTCAAATATGTGAACCTATTATTTAGTTTTCTTTCAACACAATTACAGTTTCTTTTACAATACACTGCAGTTTCATTTCAACGCAACTATAATATAGTTTCGATATAACTACAGTTTCATTGGACAATATACACCCAAAAATGTGAAACTGTTATTCAGTATCAGTTTATATACACTTGCACACTGCAGTTACATTTTAACACAACTACAGTTACATTTCGATATAATTACAGTTTCATTCGATAATATAAAAATAAATGTGAGACGATCTCATTTGTTATGAACTGTCGTATCAGTGACGGAGATATACGACAGCCGTTTCTCTCACTTATTGAAACGACGTCGTTTTGTGACCATGGTCCACGGTATAACAACTGAACTCCCATATTACAATTGTTATAATTTGATTACGCAAATTTTACTGTGGACCATGCATCAAAACGACATCGTTTTAATTAATGAAAACAAACGATTGAAACGGCATCCGTTCTGCAATGTTCACAGTATAACGATTGTCCTAGTCAATGTTGGGCTATTTCAAAGTGGGTTTCCTCTTTTTTTCTATTTAAAATGCAGGCCTCTGTTTTGGGCCTCCCTCATCATCTACCGGGCTTTGCATCTAAGCCCAACACTGATAATCTTTTTCCATTTTTTTCCCTGCACTATTTCTCTCTTCCTTGATATTTTCTCCCAAATCGCTCATCCTGTTCATCAGCTAGGAGGTCCCGTACATCAGCAGCGACTTCTGCTCTCACGTTAATTGAAGGTCAATCGAATTGTTGATACTTACATATATGCAGCTGAACGTAGATCTTATGTTCACGCCAGCTATGATTTCGCTGAAGTTTATTATTTGTTAAGGTTTTTGCTGCACAATTATGTTTGTATTTGATTAGGGATTTCACGGTAAACTCTGTGAGGTTTATCATCAGTCCTAATCTCTTCGAGGTTCTATGTTTTAGAGAACTGATCTATTCTGGATTTGTGTTATAAACTCACAATTTCATGAGCTATTTTAATTCATTGTGAATTTCTATAAAACACCGAAAATTCCTTTACACTGCCAATTCTGTTACTTTCAGATGTTTGGGGTATGAATGTTCAGTTGCATACGGGTTTGATGCTTTGGGTAATGGTATTAGAGGATAAAAATATCAGTTAGTCTGTTAGGATCAGTTAGGATATTTCTGTTAGTTAGTATCTGTTATCTCCCTCATATGGATACTGAGTTTAACTCAGCATAAAGTGCAAAGTGTAAAGATGATGAATGTTGGTTCAATACAGTAACTACTTCTTCTTTCTACTCTCCCCAATCTCTACATTTGTGATAAATGGAATTTGTTTTTGAATTGTAAATGCTGGTGTTAACAGGGAAGACCATGCCTTCTAAGAAGGGCAATAGAAAGGGCTTTGCGGAGTCTGCTTCAAAAAGCACACTCAAGAAAACCCCCAAGTCTTTAAAGGTCAAAGAGAAAATTGTGAAAGAATCTTTGCCTAAGAAATCTGCTCGAGGCAAAGAAGGTGAGAGCAGCTCACAAGTCAAAGACAGGAAGGAGAATGGAGGGCAGGGGATTAAAGAAGGGAAGAAGGTCAGTGATCAAAGTCAAAGAGCTGAGAAACGACCTAATACACAAGCTAGGAATAAAAACGAGCGGCATATAGATGAAAAGCATAAAAATTTGAAGAAAAGGGACCAGCAGTTCACTGTGAACAATAGTGGAAAAGATAGAAAGGAGAATGTAAGGGAGGAGATCAAAGATGGCAAGAAGTTTAGTAGTCAAAGTCAAAGAACTGAGAAGCATCCAAGTAAGCAATCTGGTAGCAGATATGAGCGACAAATAGATGACAAGCGTAGAGAGTTGAAGAAAAGAGACCAGCGTTCCACTGATGGCCTTGGTGGAATGATCTTTATGTGTAGTGGGAAGACTAAACCAGACTGTTTCCGCTATCAAGTAATGGGTATTACTGCGAATAAACAAGATGTGGTGATGAGAATCAAACCTGGTCTCATGCTATTCCTCTATGATTTTGATCTCAAGCTCTTGTATGGAGTATATGAAGCATCATCAACTGGTGGAATGAAACTTGAACCGGCAGCCTTTGGTGGGGGATTTCCTGCTCAGGTCTGCCTCGCTTTTCTTATTAACATCTAGTGATTTCTTCTTCATTGTCTTTTCCTCTATCCATCAGAAGTTTGTGTTGATGATTGGCCACTAAACAGGTCCGATTCACAATTATTGAGGATTGCCTTCCCCTGCCTGAAAGTGTTTTTAAAAAAGCTATCAAGGATAATTACGATGAGAAGAAGCACAAATTCAAGACTGATTTGTCAGTTGCACAAGTATGAAATCTTGCTTATTTACAGCAAAACTGTCTTAAAGCATGTTTTTTCCCTGAAAATTATGTGAAAGTTTACCGTGTTTTTCCTCTAAGATGCCATTTTCTATTCCTAACAGGTGAAACACTTGATGAAGTTGTTTAGGCCTACACCATGGTTGCATTCAACATCCAAATCTTCTCTTCCCGAATCCGTGCCAGAGTCTGTTATTCACCACACATCCTCAGGGACTTTGCCTGGTGATGAATTCCAGCAACAAGTGTATAGAGAACCTTACATTATTAGCAATGGTGCTGAACCTTTACCAATTGGTCATGAGAGGTCACTCTTGACTAACCACCACATCACGCGTAATGATGCACCCTCCTCTTCACTTTTTCTCACTGAGAAAGAATATAGAAGCTATGGTCTTCAACAAAGGAGACAGCCTGTGCCAACTGACTCTACTGCTGGTATCGATCAGCTATTGGAGCGTTATCGACCTAAGGAAGGGATGGAGCAATCTCTGAGGAACCCTGCTCTTGTAAGTGGTGGTGCTTCATCATTGCCACGGAATGAAGCTGGTTTGCCTGATCCTTATTTCCTCAGTGAAAAGGAGTATAGAAATTACGGCCTCAAGGGTTATAAGGAAGCGACCACTATTGTACAGCCTTCTCTAGAAACTGACACTACAATGACTTCCACGATCAATCTTGGGGTGCAAAACCATGACTCATACAGTTGTAATCCCTACAATGACAGTACCGCATCACTTGTTAATCGGTATCTTTCCTTGCCAATGAGACTGCCCGAGCCCTTGGAACCTTATTCGCTGACGGGAAGAGAGTCTTACATAACTGAGTCAAACTACTCAAGGGAGACAGGAGGCCATCCCGGTAGAGTGACTGACGAGAGAGAGAATCGACATTCACCATATCATACCTATGCACCTTCGGACCTCAGCCCAAGATACCAATATCCTGGCAACGACCCCGACTATTCATCTAATCCAGTATTACTCCGCCAGTCCTATGCAGGTCGTTCTGCATCACGCTACTGAACCTCAATTGCATCTCTTGGGTATCATGTTCCTGCCAGATTCCAGTTATATATGCTTATACGTCCATGGCTAAGATGCTGATTCAATGAAATCTGGCTCTATTTAAAACATGTGAAAATCTGGGTACGCAGGCGCTTGGAGGAAATGAATGCATGGCATGATATAGGAATGCCTGAAGTTCCCAAAAGGTCTTTATTTCAGATCATTGCTGATCCCAAAGAGATTATCAGCAAGGGATGTTTCCATTTTCTAAGAAGTTGCAGTGGTAAAAGATGGCATCAATTGTACAATAATTGGTTGATCCAAAACTGTATGGCATCAGCTGTTATAAGGCAATGAGATGTTTTTCTCATTATGTGTAACTTATACTGAGCAATATGATCCTGACTGTGTCTTAAACCCAATTTTTTCCGTTCGTTAACTTGTTTTGTATGTGAAAAAAACATTACTTTTAGGTGTTTATATGATAATTTTCCTGTCCTATTTTATATTTCATATTTACTAGTATTAATTGGCTAAATTTACAAATTTCTTATTTTTAACAACATTCTATTTTTTTTATTTTAACTTTTTATATTCAATAGCATTCAAATTTTAGTTTTGTATGTAAACTAGAGGACAATCTCAACAAAGTTAGTTAAATTCTTGACTTGATAACTATATAGTTACAAGTTTAGGCCTTAGCTAGTTTATATGATTGTAGTTTTTTGTCGAGTAGGGTTAATATACTATTGGGTGCAAAAATTATAAATATTTTAGTTTAATTATGTAGATTATGTAGAGGAACCATAGTTTGCTAAAGTGTTCGTCATAAAAGATGCTCTATCTTGGATAAAGGGTAAACAATAGCGTAAAAAGCATGTTTCCAATCACATTGCCAACTAGTCTGCAATACCTTTAACGGCATTCGCATGGACTTATCTTGGATAATGGGTAAACAATGTCGTAAAGCATGTATCCAATCAGATTGCCAACTAGTTTGCAATACCTTTAACGACTTTCTCATGAACTTATCTCGTGAATTAGCCTGGACTACACATTCAAATGCTGGTCTTTGTATACGGGAAGACTCCCTTCTTCAATGTATTCTGTCTTTGATTAATTGAATTTAGTTCTTATATATACACACATTTTTCACAAGGATAATAGTATATAATTATTCGAACAAGGCATTAGGCATCAAATTGTGATTAATTTTACATTAAAAACTAATAAAAAAAGGTCAAATAAAGGAGAATAAGAACATTATTCTCACAAGGCAAGCCACAAATTTAAGACGCCATGTTTGAGTGGAACTTTTGGTAGGAACTGAGAAGGAAGCTTACGACGTCGTTAAAAACAATGAGGATCTCACAATCCCCCGCCTGCGCACGTTAACCGCAGTCCTCTGTTCAACGGTTCAATTAGTTATTCCCGTTACACCGGAACCCAACCGCCGGAGAATCACCGCCGCCGCAACGAGAATCAGCAATGGGCAGCGACTCTGCTTCCGGTGAAACCTTGCTTTCTGTTTCTGGTCCGCTCGAATCTCGGTTTACATATCTAAACCTCGGGATTTAAAAACTCCTCTCCTGCGTATATTCTGATTGCATTTATCTTCATATCATTCAGGATCGAGGGAAGTAAAGCAGAGGCAAAAATGGGGCGTTTCAGCTTCTGATGTTGCGTACCACTTCGGCACCAGTGGGATTTCGGTTGCTGCTGCCACTGCCATCACTCACCCTCTAGGTAAATCTTCCGCCTCTTACTTTAAAACTTTTCTCATTTCTTTTCTTACTGCCAAATTATTTGTAAAATGCTGCCTGACTTAAGATCACTGAGAACTGAGATTGATTGTTGTTACATTTATAAAGCTGTGTGTGCTTTATGCTTAGTTATAAACATAAAAAATGTTATGAAAGTGTGCATCCACTACCCGAGGGGTGCACGGGTAATCTCGCCTTGTGACTTTAGCTGACCACAAGGAAGGTAAACTAGTATAGGTTGTATATAGCTGACTGATTCAACTCAAGAAGGCCAATAACCCATTCTCGCTAGGAATCGAACTTGTAACCTGTTACAAGCCGAGAGGATTGGGATCGCGTCACAGACCGGTGTACAGGACTTGAGGGATGGGCCGGGGTATCGAGGATGTGGAAGGTCTACTTATGTTTGTAGACAAGAGTAGGAACAGAAAAGAAAAGAATAATAAATTCCCAAAGTAACGTAGAAGAGTTCTGGAGTCCTTCTTCTCCGCAAATGTCATTAGCCAAAGAATTCAATGCCTCTACAACAAGCTTGCAGTGGCTTTTATATATGCATGAAAGTAACGTTAAGAAATCTAAAAAAATAGGAAGACTGAGTTATGTGAATCTATGCATGAAAGTAACGTTTAAGAATTCTAAAATATAGGAAGACTAAGTTATTTGAATAAGTCCCCATCTCCTTAATCATGGAAGAACTTCCCTTCTCTTCCGTCTTTGGTATTGCTTGGCAATATCATAACCTTGTGGTTACCAAGTTAACAACCCAACCAATTTGGTTGGGTGTTGTCCCTATATGAAGTTATTTATTTATTCATATGAACTGATGATTGATCAAGGTAAGTTGGGGACTATGAAATCCCTAAAATATGAAAGTAGGGCATTTTGAATCTTGCACAAAGATATATCATAACTTAAAACTAGTTCTTATCATATTAATAATATTGTCATGCTTAGTTGCAGAGTAAAGTGTGATCCTGCAAGGATTTATCTCAAAAACTGTTAATTAGTACTTAATAACTTGATACGCTTGTAAGCACCAGTGTACCATGTTAAGGGCTTGATAATCAATAGATATATATATATTCCGGATGTGTGATTGAGTTTATTTTGGATGTAGATGTTCTGAAAGTCAGATTGCAAATGCAACTTGTTGGCCAGAGAGGTCCCTTGACTGGAATGGTACTAAAGAAGTGTTTTCTTGTTCCTTTCTTTTATTTTTGGGTTTAAAGATAAGGTAGCAGCTGCTTATTGCTTTAGTTTATGATATTAGGGAAAGCTTTCTGCTCATGTGGTAAGAAATGAAGGGCTTGGGTCCTTGTATCGGGGACTATCGCCTGCGTTGATGAGGTCAATTCTTTATGGCGGCCTTCGTTTAGGCTTGTATGAACCATCAAAGTATGTTGCCGAAATGGCTTTTGACTCCTCAAATATCTTAATGAAGATTGGATCTGGAGCGTTCTCTGGTGCTGTTGCCACTGCACTGACTAACCCGGTGGAAGTTCTAAAGGTAATAGTGCTTAAAAGAAAAGCCTTTTCATAGTGGTCGAGTTTTTCTCACTGCTTCTATGTTTATCCAGGTTCGTTTACAGATGAATACAAAATCAAACAGAGGACCCATTCGTGAGCTGCAGAAAATTGCCTCACGAGAGGGGGTACTGGCTCTTTGGAAAGGGGTTGGGCCTGCAATGGCCAGAGCTGCTGCTTTAACTGCATCTCAATTGGCAACATATGATGAATCCAAACGGGTAAACTTCTAAGTGTCACTAACCACTTTCAAATATTTATGAAGACCCATATTATATCTGTAGTTTTCTTTGCTATTTTTGCCCAATGCAGGTGCTACTCAAGTGGACTTCTCTCGAGGAAGGGCTATATCTACATCTCATGTAGGTTCACTTTCTTTTATTATAACAGCAAATATGCATTAAACATACAACTTGGATGTTTCACTTTTATATATTAGCAGTGCAAGTATGGTTTTCGTTTCACCCTCTTCATCTGACTCTAGTTTTGCATGGTATGAAGCTCGAGTACAATAGCAGGCACTGTAAGCACCCTCATAACAGCGCCCATGGACATGGTTAAAACTCGTCTTATGCTGCAACGAGAATCAAATAGTGCTGGAATGTACAAAAGTGGACTACACTGTGCATACCAGGTGATAACTCTAATTTCTTGTTGCATTTCTATGATTAGTAGATTTTGAAAACTTTGTTTAGCAATGAAATCTGAATAAATAGAGAAAAAAAACAAAATGGGGATGGGGGAGGAGAACAAGGTAGCAGGTGAAATTACTGATTTGTTGAGATGAAGGCGCGTAAACTTTTCAGATTGTAGCTAACACTCGTGTAATTATGATGCCAGGTACTGCTCACTGAAGGTCCTCGTGGTCTTTACAAAGGGTGAGTTAACAAATGCTTTTACTAATTAATTAAATTTCAACGAGTATTTATGTTTTAGTAATTACCAATATATATTTATTTATTTAGATATTGTATGGTCCAACAAGTGACATCCAATTATAGAATCCCACATTAACAATTCAGAATTTGTTATGATAGTAACATAGAATAGGATGCCACATTCCATCAAGGTTAACATCACACAGTGCACCAAATAATATGTTACTGGACAACATAGAATTTGTTATTACTGTCACATAAGACAGGATGTTACATGGCACCATTGACAATTCAACACCAAATATCACACAAAGAGGGCATCACTTCCTCGTTGTTTCTGTTTTCATATATCATTCATTTGATTGTGAATGTTGAAATATTTCCATGGTGGCAGTGGCCTTGCAATATTCGCGAGATTGGGTCCACAGACAATGATTACCTTCATAATTTGCGAGAAGCTGCGCAAGCTAGCAGGATTGAAGGCAATCTAGGCCTTCTTTCTGTCGTGTTCTTGGCACTGTTAGCTTTATCTGTTGCTGCGGGATCTGCTGATAGGTCATGGACATCCAACGACTGTCGTCAATTGTAAGAACTGCTCCTACTCACCTCGGGAATTCTTTCTTCTTTAAATAGAAATTTGTTGCATACTCAATAGTTTTCCATTTTTGGTTGATGATGGATATAGTTTTGTAGGCATTGTAGCAGTAGGGAAACATTTGTATTGGTTTAGGTTCCTACCATCCATTATACCAAGCTAATCATTCTTCCAATGTACTCTGTGAATAAGAAAATAAAAGAGTTGCCCTCATTTAGGGGCCAGTCTGTATTCTTGTAAGTTTAATACAGTAGTGACTAGTGAGTCTATTTTCCCCATTGATAGCCTAAATTAGACAAGGAGTCTAGGGATTTGCAGTAGTGTAATGTTGGGGCAAGTTTCATCATTCCTTATCTATCCATGCTATAAAAATGTAATATTCTGCACACAAAAAAATGTAATATTGTTTCTCAATTGTCTTTTTTTAATGTAGCAAACAATTTATGTTTGTTTGGTTTGCAATTTATTAT
>CM008339.1:3008073-3035113 GCA_002525835.2 Ipomoea batatas
CATTATCAATTGAAAAATCAAAAGACCATTTGCTGATACTATTTGTAACTCAACTTTGAATATTAATATATAATTCAAATTTTGTGTTTACAATAATAGTTCCCACAAAGATATAATTTTCATTAAATTAAGTGTATGTGTTGAATATGTTGTAATGAATGGTACTTTGAAGCATTAATGCATGCATGAAGATAAGAGAATCAGTTGCACTAACCCCAACAACCATAGCATCTTCTCATCATTGCAGCCAGGACATGTCATGGCCTAACCATTCCATTACTGCAATTAACTTTACATAACAAAACCGGAAATTTTGGACCGTCATATTTCAATTATTTTCCTATGGTGGTACTTACTGCTATGTGAGTATGTGTATTTATAAAGCTTAGCTGTGATGTCTCTTTCATCCAACTGCGCTGACCCCTTTGCCTCTTTCACTGTCAATTTTATAGGGGTGGCGGTGGCCTGCATGCCTCCCACCCCTCCTATAATTTCACTCTTCTTTCTTTCATTCTCTCAATATTTTTTTTATGAGGTCAATGCAAAACAACTGAGAAGTATGATAACAGTAGGTACTAGGCGCTAGTTGGCATGTAGACTATCATCTAGGTGGCGAGTCGGGCAAGTTAGGCACCAGGCAATTAGCTTAGGGACTAATTCGCCTCGGCCTAAGGGCGCTAGTGCCTAGGCCGATTTTTGCAACAGTAGTAAGAACAGGCGGCAAGTCGGGCAAGTTAGGCACTAGGCAGTCAGTCTAGGGACTAATTTGCCTCGACCTAGGGGCACTAACGCCTAGGCCGATTTTTGCAACAGTAGTGAGAACATGCACCCCTCGACCTAGGGGCTGCTGAGCGCCAGCGCCTAGGCCAATTTTTGCAACAATAGTGAGAACAAGCAGCGAGTTAGGTACCTAGGCAGTTAGCCTAGGGACTAATTCGCCTCGACCCAGGGGCGACTATATCAGATTCACGATTGTTACCAAAAAAATGACTATCAAAAGTCATGGCTTTGGTTACCAAAAGAAAAGGCAAGTTTCAACTTTCAAGCAGATTGCTTTATGGTGATATGCCACTGAAAATCACCTGCAGAAAGGTAAGGTTGACACTTGACAGACCAATTGTTGCATAAATGCATAATCACAGAAACTCCCAACACATATAATCAACCATAAATTAAGCTTCCATTGACATTAATCAAGTTCAAAACGCAAAGAGTATGTATCAGTTATGAAATAACAGTATATGGAAGAATAAGGTTTTATTCGGTTTATCAGCTGTTTCCTCTATAGCAATTCCTTTGACCTATACCTCTATCAGAAGTTCAGAACCTAGCAGTCAAAGTATAATATAAATTAAAAGTTCTTTGTAACATCCCCCCGGCCTCTAGTATGTCCATATAGGCCCTGTCGTCAATGTAACGAACTTATGGCAGAACAGGAATTTTCCCACCAGCGGCCAAGATTTGCTGCTCGAGCTGCATTTAATCAGAGAAAATTACAGTTACTACAACAGAATTTCGATATTTTACACTGGTTTACACCCAGAAATCAAGAGAAGTATTTGAGTTTTAAACAGCCAAGGTAAGTAGTGAATCAACAGTCGAAGTTTTGGTTTTGTTGTGTTCTTGTCCATAAAATAACAAATGTAAGTATGTAACAGTTGAAAAGGCGAGTACTAGACCCGCCTGAGATTATATTCAGGGGTTCATAAACCCGAGTACTAGACAGCACCATGTTCATTCATGCAGAAGTCGTACAATATCGAAAAATAATGTTTTGATATATGGAATATATTACTTACTCTGAGTAAAGTTTCGAGTTTGTTCTTCACAACAAAGTATTCATTTTTCACGAGTTGCAGGCATTGCACACACCTACACCAAAAATATTAGCAATTTCAGTATCAAAGCTTCTGAATACCAACATCTTTATCGCAAATAATTTACACATACAGAACTATCGAAAGGTATGAATGCTGCCATTAAGCATGTTTAGTTAACAAGAACAACGTGCAAGATCTCCTTTTACTAGACATAGACTAAGCAATCAATGAAATCCTTTCTGACCAATCAATTGTTTGTGTTCCTTCTCTTCCCTCATCTCTTTTTAGCATATTTTTTCTTCAGATAGGCCATTTTAGCCATACCCTTTTCCACCTTTTGAAGTGTGGCAAATAGAGAATGAAATGCAATAATAAGATTCACAAAGCAACCAAATCTCTTCATCAGTTCATCGTGTTTTTTTTTAATATCCCTAAAGATTACATGTATAAATGAAGGATTAGTTGCAATAAGAGCTTAAGTAAAACTTACCCATCGAGGTTCTTCTCCTCACAAAAATTTCTGAAAGAAACACATGCATTCTTTACTCTTTGTGCACCTATGCTGCAGACCAAAAAAATAGAATTTTGAGTTAACATGTTAGGCAACAAAGATGGCAAAGCTATATCTGTAAACAAATACGGAGGACAACGAAATAGGCAACAAAGTCATTCAATCCCCAAACCGAAATACACCAATTTCCAATGTTTCTAAGTCTCACTCCCTTCGCAAAGTCTCAAACTGAAAATTTTATGGAGTAAAATTCAAAGGGATAAAACTAAACACCAAAGTCCGTGGTTTAAGTGGAGAACATGAATTAATTGTTAAATAAACCACTAACTTAAAGTTAATTGGAGCTTTATAGGTTAAATGGAACTAAATTTTTCTAAACACATTTGAAAGGTTGATATGGCCAGCTCGTTGAGATCATCCCATTGTTCATACAACATCAAGCTGGCTTTTAGGACTCCTCAAAGAGAGCATTCAACACGACACTCTAAGTAAGAATGGTCATGATTTGGACTTGTCATAAATTGAAGCAGAAGCCTCTATTACACTTATCCATTTCAAAGTTGTTGGCATTACGCAATTGGGTGTATAGTTGTATACAACAAGCTTTGAAACAAATTTGTTTGGTAAAAAATGCCCAGGACAGTTGACGATTTTGTACAAATAGACCCAAAAAAACAGTCACTTCAATCCAAATAAACCAATTTACAAAGCTTTTCACAATCTCACTCCCTTTGAAGAAATTCAATCCAGCCATTTATTGAGTACAGTTCAAAGCACTAACATTAAAGGTTTAAGCGGAGAGCATGAGCTAATGGTTAAGACAAACCACTAACATAAAGTGAATTAGCGCTTTACTAGGTTAATTCTTTAAAATTCAAGCCACAAAAACCTATCAGAACAACAAAACCATTCAGGAACAGCCACACAAAAGAAAACTCTTGACTTTATTACTAAACACAGCATCCATTAAGAGTCAATCAGATGGAAATCCATTTCACACAAAGCAAAACAAGTAGTTGATTCATAATCCTTTCCTACACTATTATATAATCATTATTAGCATCCATAAATCCCATAAAACAAAACTAACTAATCATCAGCTACATGGTACAAATAGCCTATGAATCAATAATGAAAAGCCAAAAACAATCAGGATACCTGGAACTGCTTCCCTTGAACTGGTGAACATGGGCATCAACCTGGTTAAAATCTACAACTGGCTGCTGACTATACAATAGAGAAAAAGGAAACAAATGAAATACCCAAACATTAAAAAGATTTCATTTTTGACTAGCAAACCATAAAAATAAAGAAATGAATGAAAATCTTACAGAGCTGTGGCCAGATTGTTAATAAGCTTCTCAGAATCCTCAAAGAAAAGTGAAACAACCTCAAACACAAAGTCTGGGTTGCTGTCATCTTGCAGTTTCTGAAGCTGCAGAAACTGATCATCCAAAAAGCCCTATTTTTTTTTCACAAGCAAAACAAAAACCCAGTCTCAGAATCCTCCAAGAAATGGAAAACACAAGACACATGAATCATAAAAGCCAAATAAAGTCCAAATCTTTTGGACTGTTACAAAGACCTCTCGATATAGAGAAGCTATGAGGTCCACAAATTGTTTCTGCAGCTGAGCCACAACGTCCATGGTGGATTGATTTGCTACTTGGCAACTTGGCAGAGGGTGAAAGCTCTCTTTTCAGTCTTTGAAGATTGACTTGCAGAGCCTTGTTTGTATGCGTTGAAGAGGAATTTTGATATGTTGCGTAATTGTTGGTGCGATTAAGGTTATAATTGAATTTCCATAATTGACAACCTTATTACAAGCCCCAATAATTCCAGACATTCAATGTGATTTCGCTCATTTGGGTAATAACATAAAATACTTATTACAGCTTTTATTCCAATTCCCGATTATGACAATATGAAATTAAAATGAGAGTATTAAAATTAAAATAGTTAGATTATTTTAAATGTATTATTTTTATTGGTAAGATTTGATTCACACGAGAATTAGGTTTTATGTGATACGGTGCGGAATAAACTCATTCGTCAATTTAAGATGATCAATGGTTAACAAATTAAAAGGAAAAAGAAAATATGTGACATTTCTATAGTTACGATTGTATATTTGAAAACGTTTAATATTGCATTCGCAAATAATTAATTATGTGTTTTCAAATTCACTATCAAATATTTCCAAAAATAAAAAAGTTTAATAATTAATACGTAGTATGTTACTACCAAATATCATAACAAAACTCAATTGTTTCATTTCAATTATGGGTATTTATAATATATAAATATAAATGCATTAACCAAAGTAATAATATTAATATATAAAATATGTTAAAAAATTTATTAGGTTCGCGATTTACTCAAGTCGAATATTAACTTAGCTTGAATTGTTAATCGGGCTAGAGCTTGGCTTGATAGGAACCAAATAGAACTTTAACATTCATCGAATCAAACCCAAATAGCTCATGAATAGTATGACTCGCTTACACAATTACACCCATATAGAAGATGTAGTTATTTTGGAGTTATTGTTATTATTATTATTATTATTATTATTATTATTATTATTATTATTATTATTAGGAAATCATCCATTTTTAATAGATAATCTACCGAGTGAATAAAACATAATTTTCGTACTAGAAGGTCATAGATTTGCTTACTGTCACCCTTCTTTTAATCGAATCTGTCACACTATTTTTTCAAAACAATTTAAGTCTTGTATGTAATTTATTTACTATTACACATAAATAAAATTTACACAATATATATGTTCATTAATAATTGCATATCTTTTTCATGTCCCAAGAAATATTTGGCTAAAAAGGAATGCATTTTAATAGAAAGAGTATTAAATTATTTCCATATTGGAAATTCCAATTAATTTTCCGTATTATGATTGGATGTAGAATCCCCAACGTGTCGGTTGGTATGATATTGTTAAGGACCTTTGAAGGTGTCCCCCACAAACAGTTGGCCATGTCCTTACCATTCTCTGCTTTACTATTTATTTACTCCTCTAAATAGGACTTTTGATATTTAAATTTAAAAATATATTGAGTTTAATACCCACAAAATTTTGTAATTTTACATAAAAGCTATATGCAATATGCCGAGTGATCTATTTAATACTTTTTCATAATTTGACCCTAACTGACAAAAGATAACTAACATGTTCAAACCAAAAAAACTAACGTAATAAACAGTAATGAATTGAAAGAACATTCTAACTAACAAATATAGTTACACCTCCGCTACACCTGACTAATGTTGCAAAAAGTGTTCCGATTCCGCCTTCAAATAATTCTTTGACATGCTATAAACAAACATTCCGCGGCATTGTTTGGTGACCGATTGAAAGGGTGCATGCAGATATCCCCGTCGAGCATAATATATATATAAATAATAACCGTATATGTCTCACTATCTGTTTAACCTTTTAGTCGAGACAGAACACGTCCTTCAATCCCCGTGATGTTTCCGCCGCTGATTCATCCATTTTGGATTTCCATAGCAATCTGTTCTTGCAGACTAAGACAACTCATCAAGTTGCTGTTCTTGTGAAACCCTTCTTCTGCATTGAAGAGTTCCTCATAGTATCCCTTCCACTGCAATGGCTTTCTGCATCTTCTGATCAAATCCAGGCTCTCATAGTTCCCTCTCAGAAGCTGCAGAACCTGCAAGCGTATCGCGATTCAGAATCCACAAAAAATTTCGATTCATCATCACGAACTAGAAACGCGTTTATCTGCACTTGCCTGGCTGATTCGAGGGCGCTTTATCGAAGACTGCTGCACACACAAAGAAGCAGCCAACGCCATGAGATTCATCTGCAGCAAGTTGTAGTTTTCGCCAAGAGACGTATCAGCAAGCTCTCGAATTCTGTTCTTCTTTAGCAGAGGCTTCGCCTGCAGGCATTAACAATAAGATCTTCAAAAAGCTGTCACGTTTGTTTACATATGTCTAAATTCAGGCAGAGAATAATACAACAAATTTACAATATTCTAAGAATAATATTGTTTACATATATACCCAGATTACGAGGCTTTGTTGCGAGTAATCAAGGGCTCGACGCCCAGTGATGAGCTCCAACAGCAGCACCCCGAAGGCAAACACATCAGTTTTTTCGTCTACTATTCCATGCATTAGAAACTCGGGCGCAAGATATCTGAAATGATGACAAGTTTTTACTCGAAAAGTTTACGAGTTGAAGTAAAATCGAAAGCATGATATGTGTTCGCTCTTTACCCGAATGTCCCTTCAAATTTCATCACATTGATGTGAGTCCATCGCTCTGGCAGCCACTTTGCAAGTCCAAAATCACAAATCTGGAAAAGGGCATGTTCTCTATGAGATTCTATTTGTAACAATTAAGGATAACAGAAAACATGTTTCTTCATTTAGTATGTCAGTAACATTCTCTGCAGACCGATAAGATAATGTCACTTTGAATGAAAAACAGACCTGAGGCTCGAAGTCCTTTGTAAGCAATATATTTGCAGCTTTGATATCTCGATGGATAATTCTCCTTCGACAGCCCTCATGAAGATATTGAAGCCCTTTAGCCGTGCCTAGAGCAACCTTATACCGGATATCCCATTCCAATTTCCGCTTTGAAACTGCAAACGAAAAGAACAGACAGTGGATATGAAAGTGTTAGACAATATAGAAGCCAAGCTAAGGTAAGGTAAGGTAAGGTAAGGAAAGGAAAGGAAATTGATATATAGGTGAAAGATGGTCCACGGACCGTGCATCATAGACGCTAAGCTTCCGTGAGGGGATAACTCGAGGACGAGAAAATATCCGCCTTCAACCCCATAGCCAATCAACTTAGCAGTATTGGGATGATCAACATGAGCCATTATCCCAAGCTCAGATAAGAAATCCCCTACTCTCTCCTCTGGTGGCCCTCGTGTCAAACGTTTAACTGCAACGAGCTGCCCGTCTCTCAGGCGTCCCTTGTGCACCTCAGCATAGCCGCCTTTCCCGATCAAGCTCTCTGCACACCATTAAGACCATCCGTTCTCTTTGAGACCACACGCTATATATCACACATATCAAAAGCATTAATGAAATGTCTTAAGGAAATCGCTACTGGCCTTGGTGAAAGCCTCTCGTGGCAGTCTGAAGCTCCGAGAGGCTGAAGCTCCTCCAATGTGGCTTGAAACCGTTCGAATCCTCACCATCCACCGCGGGATTATTCTGCAGAACCTTGGCAGCAGAAGAAGCGGTTTCCCTCATACTGCTGCTAAATCTTTTCGACAGTTTGAGCGAATTCAAGGGATAATCCAAGCTGCCTAAATGCCTTTTCGACTTTGTTCTAAACAGTTGGATAAATCCTGCCCATTTTGAACTGCCTTTTGCCTCCTTATGATGAGCTTCCAATTCAGAATTATTGCTGTTCTTGGAAGAGTCTGTTTCGGACGACTCTAAACCGTTTAAATAGTCCTCAAGAACTGTGTCTGGAGAGTGCACATTCATCCCCTTCCTTTTCTCCATATCTCAACTTCACTTACCTACCAGAAAACAGTCTGTTATCACTTACAATTCAGACCCAAAAACTGCAGAAAACACACCAAATCAAGAACAAAGAAGCTGTTTTAGACCCATGATTTCAATGTCCCAAATCATAAAAAGGGAAAATTGTATTTCTGGTCCTCCAGTTATACTCGTGGTACAGACTTAGTTCTGAGTTATATGCGTGACAATATTTTAGTCCTTGAAAGACCAAATCAACCACTTCATTAATTGAAGTATTGATGACAGAAATAGTCTACAACTGACTAAAATCGTCACTTCGAACATAAATTATTATGGATTAAAAGATAGTAACGCGTATAACTAAATGACTAAGTCTGTACCACAGGTATAATTGGAGTACCAAAAACACTTTGGATTGTGAAGAAACATAAGAAATATGCACCACAGGAAGGCCAAAGTGCAGACTGCAGAGACCACCACATGTTTCACCCTCTGCATACATGAAAAGATAGCAGAACAATAACTGGTCCCAAAACATTAAGAGCAATAAATTCCCCACAAAGAAACCAAAAAAAAAAAAAAAAGGGAAAAAGATTGAAACTTTGGACCAGCAAGAAGATACTGTTCACACAAAAACACCAAATCAAGAACCCCAGATTCCAAAATCCCAAATCATGGCTGAGAACAACTATGATTGTCCCAGAAACAGAAGTCTATGAATGCCCAAGAAACATAAAACAAATATACACAACAAGAACACCAAAGTTAGTACCTTTATATACATAAAAACATAGCAGAACAATCCCAGAACATTAAGAGCAGCAAATTAAATTCACCAAAAAGAAACAAAAGAAGGGAAAAACATTGAAACCTTAAACCGGCAAGAAGATACTGCCCAATCATGCTCTGCAACATAGATTGAAGAATCCTTTTTTTCCCAGAAAAGAGGAAAAAACAGAAACAGAAGAGAGCGGTGGAAAGAGCCAAGAACTAAGTGGTCCTTCTCCTTAAACACACCAAAAAAAAATTTCTGCACCTTTTAATCACCTCTGGAACAAAAAGGAGAAAATGTTTTAAAGTTTGGATTCTACTCTTTCTGGCCCTATGGTCTATAGATATTGTCTTTAATTCCTTCAGTTAGAAGCTGCCAAACGCACCCCACCTCGCACCAAACAAGAAAATAGGGGCCAAAAAAACAGAAAATAAATTGAAAATTGTAAGCCGCCAAAGATTTTCTTTGTCGGCTTTCGGAGTCATCTACGACATCGGATTGCACAGCGGCCACGTGTTTTTTCGTGGAAGTTAACATTTGACAGCAGCCTTTATTGTCGTCAGTTTTTCACTTCCCGCCTGAAGGTATGAAAACAGTCAAAGCGTCAAACACACACTTTAAGTTGTAACAGGGATTCTTAGTTGTATATGATTAATATTGTTCTTGTAGATAACATTCATAACATTATTATACCATTTTTAATTTTACACGGTATCGTATATTCATATGACTAGGTTATATCTCTCTATAATGCGACTATACATGTACAGCCACCGATAAATGCCTCATTTAACGTGGTAATATAAATCTAATTTTTTATTTTTAAATCATATTTCACTTTTTTTTTTGAATATTGAATGGTCAAAATACGTAAAAGGAAATATAAGCATTATACAAATACAAGCCATGAATCACATGAACACGTTTGCTTTTGGTTTAGATATATGTCACGGGAATAGATTATAGATAGAAGTAATAATATATGATGATTATTGGAAATTAAAGAAGAATATATGGTAGCTAGCTAGGTGATGATTGGGAATGGAATAACTGATGCCTTAAGGGATGTCAATCTCCACTCCGTGAAGATGATATTAATTAGGTTATCATAATCATTGTGATTTCTTGTACTAGTTATATGAAAATCAAGTCAAACAACTTCATAATTTCAGCTCAACTGGTCAACTAAAATTAATCCAAAATAAGTTTATAAGTGTTGCTTTTGCTAGCAACCACAAGATGCATGGTTCGAACCAATAGATCAGTTGAAACATATCTTGCAATTTACCCCTTCGAGTTTCAAGTTGGTCCGAAGGTTTGCATCGAGACAATCGTGGCCAATCATTCCAACATGTCTTGATAAAAAAAATAAAATAAAATAAAAAGCCTATCTTATATAGCATTCAACTTAGGGTGTTCCCACTTTCTTGATTTTAAAGAAAAAAAAAATACTCCGTAAAAATATATGTTTTTAAAAAAGAGGTTAGAGTATTGGAATTGAGTATATTCTGCATGTTATCTAATCTGATTGCTACATTCATACGGAATAGTATAGGATAAAGCTAAGGCTGGCAAATATTTAGTCTTTGTTATTAAAAAGCTAGGGAAATAGAGATCCAAGTGTGAAATGCAAGAAACCTCAATTCAATTATGGTATCTTTTCATGTCACAAGTTGCATTATATAATCATCCCATGGTATATAATCATCATGGGATGGGCTGCATTATATATATTTTCTTTTGATTGGAGTATAATATAAGTTGTGTCAACCTTTTTTGTTTTGATAATACAATTCAAGGATTGCGTGTAACATAATGCACCCCTCTTACATAGTAATGCCATTTGATATATATATATAAATAGATAATCCTAATCATATAAGAACCACTCATCGATGTGAATTTATGGACAAATCTAAATCATCGAATCTGATGGATGAAAAATCAAATAAAAATCACGCATCGATGGAAAATCAAATATATAGAGGTTGATCTGATGGATAGAAAATCAAATATGTGGAGGTTGAAGCACAAAGAGTCAATATTCTACTGAGACTCAAACTCACAAACTCCCACATAGAAATAGAACTTGGTGTCACTAAACCACAAGATCTTGGCAGAAAATTTATATTTAATAACTAGTAAAATGCATATGATTTGAACGTGTGATTTTTATTGACCTACCTACCTAAAACTTTTATATTTTAATAGTGGATAGTATGGTAGGTTTCAAATTTATACCCTAACTTTCAATTTAATTAGGGAAATGTGGCCGGCCTACAAAAAGAATATGAACGGTCAAAATCAAACATTTAATTTCAGAATATTTTGACCTTTTTCAAAATTCTCTCCATTAAAAAAAAATTAAAGAAAACTAACAAGGTGGTACCTAATATGACTATTTTAGTCTATTATTAGTATAAATTCACGTTTTAAACAACATAATTTAAATACAAAACGTGGTAATATGATATTAAAATAGGATTAAGAATAATATGTTGACAGGCCGGCCTGCTCTGAAATGGGCTGGATCTTCCAGTGGACCCCACTTACCTTCTGTCCTTTCCCATATTTTGGCCCATTATACGGGCCCATATTCAGCAATTTGCGACTTGTACGTCATAGGTGCATGCATGTACTGTGTCGGTGTTCCGAATATATTATATTATGGCTGCGTTCAACTTTATGCCTATAATAAGATAACCATGATGAATCAACTTAAATAAGTTCAAATATTAAAAAACATTGCCTTTTTCTCCAAAAAAAAATAGTCTCGGCACAGCTCAATCAATCATTTAATCCAAAATAAGTTCATAATAAGTTCTATTTTATTAATAGTTACGTGGTGTGGGGATTTGACCTTATTGTGAAAATTAAAACTTATAAAACTTTCTCTAACTACCAATCTACAGTTTTTAAGATCAGATAAGAGCAATGAGTGACTTTTAAATTTGGAGCCTGGATATTCAAAAAGATAGTGCTTAGTTAGCCCAATTCAATAAGCTGCATGACGTGTCAAACATATACTCCGTATCATAATTAACTAGTATGAATATTTCTCAATATTTTATTTGCACATGTTCATATAAATAAACTTGTATTTATAAATGTAGTAGTTTGTATCTTGGTTGAATATGACTCAATTTTGGTGATTAAATGGTTGACCTAGTCGAGTCATGTAGACATGCAGGAGACGCGGTGCCCTAGTTTGGGACCGACGATGTTTGACCGGTTTATGACTTGTAAATATCAAAATAGAGTAATAGACGTGTCGAAAAAAGTTTCCTTTCAACATGCTAAGTTAGTAGTTTGATCCGTCACTTTCTGATTTTTAATAGCTTTCTAAACCCTAAACATATGCCATTCCGAACAAAATTTGTAACGCCCGAAGTATGCTAGAATCAATATCAGCAGTATCTGTTCATACTTGTACTTTCTCAACATTGCCTCTCATATGAGAGAGTCACTACATGTCATCTGAACACAATATGCCTGGCAACTACTAATTATACTAATTATAATTGATTGTATTTAATTTGTACAATGTTTGTCAAAGTATCTAGAACAAAAAGATATGATGAAGAGATATTGATGGGAGCAAGCTAGCCACCCCACATGCATGGATGATTAAAACTGTAGTCTCTACGTTTAGTTAACGTCGACAGCGTAAGAATCACATGGGAGAAACAAATTGTACCATGTTGTTTGGTAGCAGAATGAATTGTCAGTTTTTTGCACCTATCAACAATGGTGTTTGAGCTAGTACAAGAGTGTGTACACTGTACACACTTCGTACAAACTTCCCAAACAACTCCATCTTTCCAGCCTGTAAACTTGCATCATTACATTGCTTGCTCCCAATAACAATATTGCCCAAGCTAACAACTACCCCACAGCGACCTCAACCGAATCGATATTATTTCAATTTTAGACTTAATGTAGGTGTTGAGGTTAACGAGATTATGCATGTTGTTTGATTTGATTACTGCCAATTATGAACAACTTATGTTGGTTTATTTCATTGTGATCCCAGATAGATGCCATATGGAAGAGAAGAAGCATAGTAAACAATTCGACACTGATAGAGTAAATACGTGGATACGTAATAATAATACTCGTAAGTGAATACGTTCAAGTATACTCTTATTGATGATGAAATGGGTACAATAGGTTTATACCCTAATGATAGTCCGGTCAACGTGACAGTGAGTCAGAGGTCTCCGTCTCTCCGAGCTACTTGACTATTATAGAGAAAACAACCAAAATTCTTCCTCCCAACATTAAACGTTGTATTTATAGGGTGTCAGGGGATAAGTGTCGGCCCCGCGACATGGCGGCCGCGTGGCGGGTATGCACCGACCTAGAGACGGGGTCCTGTGCCTACAAGCCAAGTGCCACGAGCCTCCTGGCCTAAACCGAAAAGGAAAAGAGCAAGGGTTTATGCCTGGCCCGGTCAATCCAAGCCTTTGCCCAAAGGGCCCTGCCTGACCATTCTGCGCGTAACTGATCGAGGGGAATAATGCCCGAATTGATCGGCCAACAAGGACCGGTCAACCATGAAGACCGTAGAATAATCCCTATCAGGCACAAATATACATTTCAGAGAAATTAAAAGTGTGATTTTGGTCCCTTGATTGTTCTTGTTTAGGGTAGTTACACACTTGAATTTCACCTGATGGATATATTAGAAATGACCCAATAATAGCGACCCGGGGGTTTAGGAGCCCATCGCTCGGGATCCAAGAAGATGGCTTGAGTGGCCCAAGGAGCTGAGAGTCCTAAGCCTGTCTCCGAGCTCAAAATAATGAGCTTTGACTTAGTCTCGTAGCCAATCATGAGTTTAGCATGACGTGGTTGTAACTAGTTCCTTCTTTTTAGGGGGCGGTTAGGAGATTTTATAGTATAAATAGCTACTTAGCTTGAATGTCTTGTTAAGACATGATTATCATTTCTATTATCTAAAAATAACACTCTTGTAATGATGTCTTACAATGTTATTAATACAAGAATTGTTTCTGTGATATTTATTCATTGTCTTTTCTATCAAGCATTTCCTTTATTTATCGGATTTAATAATTAAGCATACCCAAGTTAATTAAATCCATCAACACCTTAAGCCTCACATGCTGTTAAAGCATGTTTTTTGTATAATTTTACACCTTGGTTGCTATTAGTAAGTTAATACAACCAACTTCAAAATTTAAATGATCAACAACTCTTGTATGATACACTATGTTTGTTTGCTTGTTTATTTTGGTGTTAAATTAACATCACAATAATATTTTAAAATCATGATTCACATGCAATATTAGTGCAACAGTATTCTTACTTGCAACTTGCATGGGGATTGACAGATGGATTCTTTTTCAATTCAAATAAAATTATTATATGCATATATGTGTCATTTTCAACTAGGTGGCAATCTTGTCCTATATCTTAGATTGGAATTTCAATGCACATGTATATACCACTGCACTTACGAGTTGGTTTTTGATAACACTTATTTTATCAAAATTTATTTCTCAAGATCTTTTTATTGTACGTGATTTATCTCTCATTTATAATTTGTGATGTGAATTATTACACAAGAATATAATATTATACGTACATATAACTCGTATCATTGTCTAATGCGGAGTATCTATTTAGAATGTCCAAATACATATACAAATTAATAGATTAGGGGCACGGTTCATCTTACCTACCACTTGCAGTTATGATGAATAAGAATCTAATTCCATTAATATGGTCATATTCTAAATCAAAAGACATTTATTGTGGTTAAGTTTAATGGTGTAATAGTAATTTTGTCGAATACAAACAATAGTTTAATATTTGTAGCATAATATACAATTCAATATATATAGAAATACGGACACAGGGCACTAACATTAATTCACTCTTACAAGTTTTACATATATAGATATTTTGAATTTAGGTTACAAAATTACTATTACACCATTAAACTCAAAAATTTATCCAATATAAATTGGTCAGATATACGTGTTTTTGGATAAAGTTTTGGATTTTTTTTTTTCTGGAAAATCTAATATGGTTGAAGTTCATAAATAAGATCAGAATGTACCAAATGTAATATCTATGGAGACCGGAGATTATTAATAATGAAATCTTGCCAGCAGATCATGTAATTATATTATATACATATATATACAAGTGTCTTTCTTGTTCTTCTGTGTACAAGCTAATTATAACGAGAGAAAAATGGCGGTCGGAAAAGACACAGAGAACGGAAAGAATGAAGGATTCACGGCGGCGCTTATCGGAAAAGAAGATGACAGATGGATGGTTTACCTGAGCACATTTGTTGCTGTGTGCGGGTCGTATGCATTTGGATCTTGTGTAAGTTCAGTGTCCATATATAATTCTACACTTTCTTAGTTTCTCTCATCAAGGCTGCATTTTCAATCTCTGGGTGTTCTTGATTTTCAGGCCGGTTATTCATCCCCGACTCAGTCTGCAATCAGCCAAGATCTCAACTTTTCCATTGCAGAGGTCAGTGAAAACTTAACAACACTCAAACAATGTCTGCTACCTTCAAAACACTTAATTTGGTAATCACAAGGTTATAAGTCCGACTCTTGGTGGGCAATTTATATTGGTCCTCTGGACCTGCCCTAATACTATACACAGAATTTGATTTCATAATGTACAGAATTCATGTTCATAATGCACAGTATAATGAAAATGAATTAACCACTTAACATAACACACAGAATTCATGTTCATTATATCGTGTTTATGTGTATTATGAATATGAATTCTGTACATTATAAACATGAATTCTGTGCATTATGAAGTCAAATTTTGTGTATTGGATCAGGGTCCACAGTGCATCAAATTATGAACATGCACTGTGGACCCTGATCCACGATATAACGACCGCTCCTGGTGGGAGTGGGCTATTGAGTTTCTTGATTTGAGCTAATCAGCTATAAACAACCTAGGCTGGTTTATGTTATTGTGGTCGTACAAGTTAAGGTCACAAGGCAGGTTTATCTAATACACACCTCGAATAGTGGTTGAGGATTTTCCTTGTCACTTGAAAAAATACAAATGTTAACTTGGATCATGTGAATGTTGAACACAGATACATATATTACCATTTCAGCATCACAGTATTAAGGTTTATGAACATTATTGAATTGGCTGGTTCTCAAGTAGTAAGCAGAGATTTCCTTAGAAGCTAAAAATTGCCAATTACATGTTTCTATGCAGTACTCGCTGTTCGGTTCCATACTAACATTTGGTGCAATGGTGGGGGCAATCACAAGTGGTCCTATAGCTGATTTCGTCGGTCGAAAAGGGGTAAATTCATTTCTCCAGTTAGTAAGCGCGCTCATAATTTGTTTTATGGAACTCGATATGTTCTGATCTGTGTAATTTCACACGAAAATCTGACAGGCAATGAGAGTGTCTAGTATTTTCTGTGTAGCAGGATGGCTTGCCATTTATTTTGCTGAGGTTTGGCATTCAAATTCTAATAACTCACTAGAATTTCGTGTTCACAGCAAGAAAGTGCAGAAAACTGAATTATATTTACTGTTTTGAAGGGGGTTTTGGTGATGGATATTGGAAGGCTGGCAACAGGATATGGAATGGGAGTCTTTTCTTATGTGGTATGGTCTCCATTACAACAAAAACCATTCAAAAACCAGTAACTCAATCCTAAGCTTGATGTTTTGTTTTTTGTTTTCTTATGAAAAAACATGAATCAGGTACCTGTCTTTATAGCTGAAATCGCGCCCAAAGAATTGCGAGGAGCTCTGACAACCTTAAACCAGGTGAGCGAGTAAACTTCAGCTAACAGCACATGCAAACAGACCTGCAAAGGACAAAGACAAGATTTTTAGCAGATTTTGACATTTCTTGTGACATTTTAAGGAAAAGTTTCCATGATGTTATGCTCATATACTTACTCTACAGCTTATGATAGTCACTGGAGTGTCAGTGGCCTTCATTATCGGGACAATGGTGACATGGAGGACTTTGGCACTAACAGGTAACAGAAAAGGGATAAACTGAAGGGAAATAGGTAAAAGAAGTAATGTTTTGAGGCTCACCTTTCTACTGTCTTTCAGGAATAGTTCCATGTGTTGTTCTTGTTTTGGGCCTTTTCATCATTCCCGAGTCTCCTAGATGGCTGGTGAGAAAGGCAGACACGATTTTTTTTTTCTCGAGCAATGAAACGTTGAGACCACATAGGACTTCGCTCATACAATGTTAACACCTGCAGGCAAAGATTGGGCATGAGAAAGAGTTTGAAGTTGCACTGCAAAAGCTTCGCGGGAAAGATGCAGATATATCAGAAGAGGCAGCTGAAATCCAGGTCCATATTTCCACTTTTCGACTGTATAAATAGTTTCCGTTTTCCAATATGACTCATGATGATTATGGCATTGCTTCGCAGGATTATGTAGAAATGCTCGAAAAGCTCCCAAAGGCAAAACTATTCGACTTGTTTCAGAAAAGATACTCGCGTTCTATCTTTGTAAAGAACTCTCTCTCTCTCTCTCTCTCTCGTCGTTTGTTTTAGCATCAGCATGGTTGATTCATTCTTCTTATAGTTTACTCGATTCGTGGCCAGATTGGGGTTGGACTGATGATATGCCAGCAACTCGGTGGAATTAATGGAATCTGTTTCTACACCAGCAGTATATTCGAGTCTGCAGGTCTGCAACTTCTTGTTTATGACCTCAACAAAACGCTTTAGACTTTAGAGCAAAACCTAACCATAGTTTGTTGATTTCTAGGATTCCCTTCGGATATCGGGACTATAATCTATGCAATTCTTCAGGTTTCAAATTTCACTATGGAAATGATACCTGAAACTTCAATGTCTTTTCCCCCCCATCATATGTGTTTGGTGGATTATTTTAGTGGTTTTTGTTTTCGACAGGTTATAGTGACAGCAGTAGGGGCAACCTTAATAGACAAAGCTGGAAGAAAACCTCTTTTAGTGGTACAGCTAAAGAAAAGGACACCATTAACTATAATCTTTCACAAAATTTAAGGCTACAATCTTGTTTTTTTTTTTCTGCAGGTTTCTGCATCAGGGCTTGCTCTTGGCTGTATACTAACAGGCATATCGTACTATCTTAAGGTTAATGTTAACCCAAGAACGCACTTTTCATACACTCATTTCTTAGCTTCTAAAAAGACGATGATCCAAAAAAAATCGTTTTTTTTTTTTTTTTTTGGATCAGGGTCTTAACATTGCAGGCAATGCAGCACCCATACTTGCTGTAACAGGCATAATGGTTAGTGTTTCCATCTTTCCAAATTCCTAGAAACACCAATCTCCTCGAAGAATATACGAGAGAGAGAGGGAACAAGAACGAGATTTTTCCATAATTCCATGTCAAATGTTGTTGAAACACAGGTGTATATAGGGTCATTTTCAGTAGGGATGGGAGCAGTTCCATGGGTTATTATGTCTGAGGTATATATGCAAGTAAAACTGAGATTTACCTTACATTTACGTGCCCGATACGCCTCTAATCTGTCACGATTTTTCCCAGATTTTCCCTATAAATGTCAAAGGGGTTGCAGGAAGCTTTGCAACACTAGTGAACTGGTTTGGGGCATGGTTATGTTCCTACACTTTCAATTTCCTCATGGCCTGGAACTCATTTGGTAAGAAACGTCAATTTTCGTATTTCGTGTCCTCTATGAACCCAAAGAACCTTCACAGACAATCAAACTATACTTATTTCAGGAAATCATGAAAGATTTTGAGCTCTGCACTTACCTTTCTCTTTTCATGGTTGCAGGGACTTTCATTCTCTACGCCACGATCAACGCGCTTGCAATCTTGTTCGTGATCAAGGTAGTCCCGGAAACCAAAGGGCGAACTTTGGAACAAATACAGGCTACCATCAATGCATAATCTCATACCAGAAGACACGAAAATCCGAGGCAAGATGGATGCTGCAGAAGAAGTTTTCGATCATAGCAAGTGTAAAATCATTTATTTGTTGTATGTAACCATTTCTATTGTTGCTGATGAACGACAGCACGAGAAATAACAGAGAATCTGTTTAAGTTTCATTTGAACAATCTGAGACAGATGGACATACATACTAGGTTTTAAACTCGAAAGAATTTAAGAATCTGCTGTTAGAGTCAGGATAGCAGACATTTCCAAGAACTCCACCAAATTACAGTCTCTCAAAATCTTTGGAGCTTTATATTGAGTGGCTGGCACCCCCTTCTCCACAGCTATTCCCAGCAAGCTATCGAAGCTCCCGGGCTGGACAACCGATAACAGTAAACTACTAACTTCGCCTCTCGCCTTCATCACCTTATATATGCCTCCCAAATCATCCTCGAGGCGACTGCAACACTTTCTGAGCTTCGTTTCAATCATTTCCACCTCCCCCGATTTCTCCTTCTGTAGAAGGCCACATCCATCTTTAAACTCGAGGAAGATCTTCAACCGGTTTGGCTCTGCTTCCAAATCGAAGGAGCTCGTAAAATCTGTGACTTCTGCTGACATAACATCTCTCACTGCAACCCGAAAGAGTCCCATTGCAGACATGAGATCTCGTTCTGTGACTATATCCCCGGAAGTTTTGGGAGCCCTCATCACAAACTCGACCTGGGGAGACGAATTATAGTGGCCTACTACCTTCACAATATCGCCCAAACGGTATCTATAAAATCCCCGATAAGTTGTCACTATCAGTTCATAAAATTCCCCCACTCGAACACTGGAAAGCTCCAGCGTGCAACTCCCACTGCAACAACACCTGTCCATATCGAATGGCAGAAACTCGAAATAGGCTGCACTCGGGATCATCGTGTATCGTGTCAGCTCGGGAGGCTGCATCACATCAAAGTTCAAACCAATACAGCACTCCGACGAAAAATAATCCCCTCCAAGAAGTGGCACATCACCAGCATAATATCCGAGTTTTTCATAGTACTGCAACATAGTTCCCGTGGTTATACACCTCACATACCCAACATTAGGCCATAGCTTCCTCACTATCCCCTCCCACAACTTTTCTCGAAGAATCACCCGAAACTTGTTAGAAAGATCCGGTCTTGGCCCAGAGAGAATCTCAGCAACAGATTCCCTCATTGCAGCATCAGTGATCTCTGCAGCAGGGAATCCATTTTCAAGATCCTCACACATTTTCTCCCATTTCGCCTCCAGAAGGCGAAACGCTCTAGCTAAGCCAGAAGCATAAGGCGCTCTAATCGAGTCAATCAGCTCAGAGTTCCTTAGCCCACATAGAAGATGACAGTACATTTGCTGCTCAACATCTGTGCCCAAAATCACTTCTCTGGGACTAATGCAGGCTGCTAGTAATCGCGATGAATTTGAGCCTTTGGGATCATTGTGCAGAAGAGATGAGGTTGCAGCCATGGCCTTGTATCCACCTTTAGTCTCTGCAACATTGCCAGCATAGAGAAACCACAGCGCTTTATTCACGGATGGCCTGGGGGGAAACAACCTGCATTCGTTGCGTTTAAGGTTAAGCATAAAACTCATTGGTCAAGAACATACAATTGGGACTTGGGAGATATTGTCAAAGGAACTGATAATACCTGCCTACATTTGCAAAGCTGCCTTGATGAGCCATGGCCGATACCTCTTTTGCAGGCTTTGAATCAAAATAGGGAATTAACTTTGGTTTCATTGAACTTGTCCCCGAGCTGCAAAAATGGAAAACATTAAACTTCAAACTACAGCTAACACTTGTGTTTCAAAGCACTGGGGCAATCCCAACCAATTTAGTTGGACAGTTGTTTAGTAACTACAAGGTTTGAAGTTCAAGTCTCACTGGGAAGTGTCTAATGAACCTCTTGTTTGAACCGATAAGCAATGAGCAGTCTAAGTTGATTACATGTTAGTTATGACTTATGAGCAATAGTTTACCCCATTTACTAACCTAAGCTAGTTTACCAGTTAATTATGAACAATCTCAACCTAAGCTGGTATACCGTTCGCTATGAGCAGCCTAAACTAGTTTACCGGTCAACTATGAGCAATAAAAAGCTAAGTTGATTTACCGGGTTGCAATCTAAGTAGGTGCAAGCCTTAACTAGTTTACCGGTCAAAGGTTAAGGTTAAGTTGATTTAATTTATTATGTTCAGTTAGACAAAATAAGTTAATTTACCTCTTTTACTTGTCTAACTAGTTTACCATAATGGTCAACTATGAACAATTTGAACCTAAATTAATTTATCAGTTAATTATGAGTAATCTATGTTGTTTAACTTTCTTTGCTCACCTGAGTTAGTTACCGATCAACTATAAGCAATCTAGTCTCAGTTATAAAAAAAAAAATTCAATTTTGTTTACTTCTTTTGTCTGCCTAAGCTAGTTTATGAATAAGTATATGCTATATATCACCTTTTTTACTCTTCTTTTTCTTAAAAATAAAAAATAAAAAATAAGAGGCATCATATACTAGTATTTTTTATTTTATTATTACCTGTAGAAAAAGCAGATGAGAGGGTCAACGGAGAGGAGGGGCCGGCCGCCGTCATTTTCGTCGGTGAGGACGCCGTCGGCCATTTTATTGATGTAATCGGCGTAGTCTTCGTAGCGCGACAACGGCACAGCGGTCCTGAAAGTATCGGCGTCAACCGGCTCATTGTAGCTGCCTAGATAGCGCCGGAGATAACTTACGCCGCCGTTGTGGTCGAGAATGTATCGGAGAGTCTCCGACTGGTGTCTGGCAGCGTCCCTGGTGGTGTCTTCCAGCTTCTTAATGATCTCGCCGCCGGCCGTCGTCATCTTCCGACTTCGGAATCTGATATCAATTCAACCCGCGATCGATATGACTAAAACTTTTGCTTCTCACGCAAGATCGGATTATCACGCTGACTAGGAGAGAACGATCTGCTCCGATCCTCTTTCTATATTCTCGACTTTCCCGACGTAGTGTTTTACAAGATATGGTTGACCGTTGACCTTCTTGCAAGGTGACATGGGTAGGTGATTTTTTTTTTTAAATGATGTATCTATTAATTTAGTTTCGTGATTTAATACTAAATTATACTTTTATGTGATGGATACTTCGAATAGGATACTTAGTCGAAAATATGTTTTGGTATCAGGAGCATGCATCTCGATCGCCTTGCCCGATGGACAAGTCCGTTCCGACAAGCCAGATGCTCGTCTAGTGTTAGCAGTCAGGTTCTGACACCCAATCGGGTATAGAACTCAGAGGCGGCCAAACGAAGATCTACTAGATATTCTCCCAGATTTGAAGTGAGATTTCCTTTTCTAATATTAGGCAAGTAGTGTGGCTGTTTAGAAGGTTTTTCTAAGTCTAATTTTGTTAATTTTTCTTATTTCCTTTCTAAGGCATGTAATACTAATACTGTATAATTACCCGGAAATCAATTCACTTATAATTACTCTATAAATCTTATCTACAATTATTTTCTCTCTTGTTTTAGGATTGTATTGATCGGCTGTCCGACTACCCCGTGATCGTTAAATCATTATTACGTACACAAAAAATCTAATAATCTTTAATAATATTTGTTAGAAAAAAATGAATTAAACCCCTAACTTGTCTTGAGTACTAAGTTTTTAGCTTAGACTTTTCATCTACTAAACCAATTTTATAATTCAGTCAATATTTATTAAGCGTGCATATATAGTTTGAAAGTTCTATTCAGTCAATAATTAGTTATAAATATACAATAATATAAATGTAAAATACATTGTACTACAATGTCACCATTTTAATAAAATTTGAAACTAAAAAGGCACAGTTACGGGTTTAATTAGCTAGCTAAAGTAAGTGGTCTTTGGTTGATGTTGTTGGGCTGCCCATTAACCAAGAAAACCAAAACAAACTTTAAATCTTGCCCTTTCATCTCCGAAGTCCCACCTCGATCTCAACCGGACAGGATAGTAGAGGAAAACAAATGTTAATTAAACTTTAGCATATGTATCATCTTTGTGTTTTCCGTATAATTCGTCTGTAATCTTCTTCACAACGACTCTCTTCTTGACTTGTTTCTTTTGTTGTTTCTTCCTATCAACCCTTTGGCGATGATGACAACCACTGCCGGCGGCAGCCTTAACCACATCGACTTTTACTATGTGGTGGTCCGAGGTTCCTTTTGAAGACAAAACCGAGTATGATCCCGGCACAAATTTGTACACTGAATCTGGGGATGACACTATGTAATCAACCCGAGTTCCATACTTACATGTTCCCTGCACACCTGCATCAATATAATAAATCTGTCCTTTTATTATCGGTTTAAACTTTTAATTGGAACAGGATTTTAAAGGCCTGATTGTTCTTACATTGTCCCTTGGCAATCATGACCACTGACTCGCATTCACCCCCAAAATCCTTGGCATCGCAGTACTGCTTGCTCTTTAAGTACTTCATCACCTCAACCTTTGGTGTTGGCTTCCCCATCTCTTCATAGTACTGTCAAGAACTCAAAACAAAAAATCTGTTAAATCTCTTAAAGTGATGAGAAAAACTAAACCTTATGTTGTAACACTAGTTTGGCAAATGACCCAAGAAAATTAAACCTCGCCTTATGACCCTTAACCCTAACTGGCCAACTGACCAGGTAAATAATAATCTTAGATCACTTGTAACTGTAACTGATTGGCTCAAACAGAAAAGGTTATTAAACTACTAGGGTCGGACTTTAACTTCTCACTAACTTGGCGGGGATGTCAAGCACACAAGAAACTTGAAGGAACTAAAAGTTTGAGGACTTGCCTTGACAATTTCTGCCCATCTGTGAGGGGAGTAATCTGCTTGATCGAGGGAATTGAGTCCTCCTGCTAGGATGTGGGGCGTGTCAGATGATTGAATAATGGCATTAATCTGCTTCATTCTCCAGTTTTCGTCAAGATGATCTAGCAGAGTGCAAAAGAAGTTGATTTCTCCTACTTCTGGGACATCAATGGTGGCCTTCATCACATTTCTGCACTAACATAATTTCCAATTACCCAAACTATATGTTATTGCATAGATAGCACCACTGTTCCAAAAACCGGGCCAGGTGCTAGGGGCCCTAGACCGAGCTGAATTGCTCCCTAGTCGCCTGTCTAAGTGGTCGGCAGCATCTAATTTGTCTGTCAAATTTGACCGAGTTAACTTATCAACTCGACAGAGTTAGCCACACAGTATTTTTTTTATTTTGATAGGTTACTGCCTAGGCACAGTCTAGGGGTTAGTCTACCGCCCGTGACTACTGCACCCATGAATAGCTGAATCAAGAATTACCTGAAATCGGAATCATCAAAGATTTTGTGGACTTTACAGCTCTTAATCGGCCATTTGGAGAGGATAGCATTCCCGTACTCGGGCGCCCAGCTCTCTGCAAACGCATATTTCATTCCCAGACCCGCCGCCAAATCCGACAGCGGCTTCATCTCTCTCTCCTCCTCAGCCTTCACGTCTTGCAGCGCCACAACATCCGCGTTCACCTCCCGCAGAACCTCCACCACCGTCCTCATACTACTTCTGTAACTCCGGCCGCCGGCCGGCGAGGAGGAGGAGAAGTTCAGGCTGGATGATGATCTCAGAGGAGACTTTCCCTCGTCGCATTCAACAAAGGTAGTGAGCTGTAACTGCCCGCTTTTCTTCAGGGAAATCTCGTTGTCCGGCAGGTTTATCGACACCCGAAGTTTCGACTTCGGAAACCTCTGCTTCTGCTCGGAGAGATTAAGGTTTGGGTGGAGGGGAGAGTGTTTAAGGATGCTTTTGGGACGATGGTCCATGGATTTAGCTCTGACGTGGATACGATGATTATTATCCTGTCTGAAATCCTCGTCGCGCAAGTCGAAGCTGGCGGATTTGGGGACCGCCGGCGCCATGGAGAAGAGCCCGGCGTTGAACGTCGCCACGCGAATGGGCTTCCCCACCAGTTCGCCGCCGCTACTCGGATGAATGGAGGCTTCGTTTGTGCTAACAACGTAAGACGACTTTGGAGGAAGATTCGTTTTCTTCCCGACAACCTCGGAGGAGGAGTTGGGGTTGGAACGACGGGTGAGACGCCACCGGAAACCGCGGTACAGGCGGCTCAGTTTCCCGGTGAGGATTCTGAACATTTTGGGGCCGGGAAATGAGGAGCTTGCCAATTCAAGAAAGCTGCGGCTTTGTTGTTGTTCTTAAAAGAGATGATAGGATCGGAGCAGTGTTGTGTTGTCACACTCAGATACTGCAACTTACTCTCTGTACTTGTTTGTCCACTTCAATGAAAGGGATTAGCCAATGATGAATTAAACCGGCAAAAGAGGATTTCTTTAATGAACAAAAGGATAGATGTTTCCTGCATATACAATTATAAAGTATTCATAAATAACCAGTTTGGTTGGCTTGAGTGGTTCGTCCATACAAAATTAGAGGATTGACAAAATTAATTTGGTCAATACTTTATCCCTTAATTGGATCAATCCTCTTTCATATAGTAAAATTAATAAATTGGATATGCGAACAGAGATCAGTGTGAGTAAACTCAATATCAACTCATCATGAAACTGCATCTCTGTAAAGACTTGTAACAGCTATGTCAATGGCTGTTTTGGATGTTAGTCTCTGTTAATAAACAAATATTTAACAAAAATTATATATATATATATATATATGCATGCCACCGCGTACACGTAGACGAAGCGGCAGCAGGCGGAGCATGGAGGCTTATTGGACGGCGACGATCGAGGCCGGCGGCTTTTGAGGTGTTAGATAGCTTAAATAATTAAAAAACAAATTAAAGCTAGGGGACAGTCAACCACTCCATGATCTCAGTCCCACAGTCCATGCAAACTAACCCAAGCAATCACAAACAGCGAAGAGGAATCTTGCTGGGAACGCCACGTCACCTGAATCACGCCGAACATAACTCCCATGTTTAATTATAAACATGGAGCGCGATAAGTTTGTTATGGTCATGGCTTATGTAAAACTCATCCTGGGCAAAGTAGTTGACAATTGTAAAATGCCTCTTCTGAATAACGATATGCAGTTCAGTTCAGTCGGTAGGATGCCCACTGATGAACCGATCAAAGACACAAGGTCGGATATGTACCTTCAGTTGGGAATATTGTCTATGGACGTCAGTATGGATATGAAGACTCAGGTGGTGTGCAAGACCTCCCGTTCACAGAGAGGCTTGTATACATATATCAAGACTATCAAAGAAACGTTAAGGTCCTTTAAGGATCACAACTTCTCATTTGTAAAACAATCTGCGAATCAAATTTTCATTAGCCTAGCTAGGAAAACTGTTTCTATGTCAGATTGTATGGAATGGCTTATCATTCCATTGAACCTTGTTGTAATCGTTTCTATTGCTTATTAATGAATATTACCTTTCAAAAAAAAAAATTATAAACAACCTTAAATTTCATTTGTGCTACTCAAATAGTTACTTCAGTAATTTAGTGAGTTTTAAGTTTAACTCCTCAATCATAAAAACTGTCTAAATTTTTTAATTTAATTTAAACCAATCAACTACAGACCATCTAAATTGATTTAAGATTCTTTATCGATTAGGATTACAGACATTTTATTCTAAACCAGACTACAATAACTTTTCACCTAAATCAAAGGTTAAGTTTCATGCATGTGTTAATTAATTAAATAACTTGATAAATGCAATGCGGTGTTCTTTTGTTAGCGNCAAAAGTAAACAACAAAAACAAAATGCATAAAAATGTAAGATAACCTCGGGTTGCCTCCCGAGAAGCGCTCCGTTTAACGTCCGTAGCCCGACGGAACTTCCAAGCTCTCATTCCAACATACTTGGACGGGGACAAGTCCTTTTGCCCCATCCACTCTTTCTTCAAGATATGCCCTCAAGTGCCGGGCATTGTCAAACTCCCTTAACTCAATACATAGCATACTCTCCTCCAAAGGTTTGCAACTATCTATGTCCATGAGTATGCTATCATCTTCCAACTTACCTCTTTTTTCATTTTTCTTCTTTTCACCAAACTCCTTTTCATCATTTCTCACTTTCTCCTCAACTTCCTCCCTAACACTCTCATCACTTGTCTTATTCTTGTCCTCAACCTCTTCTTTTACATTCTCATTTTCAACCCCTTCGCTCCGATCTTTACCAATCAAATCATGAATATATAAAGCATCATCGAGGCAATTACCATAAAAAGTCACACATTCAATATCACTTAAATCGCACAAGCTAGCCTCAATATTCATATCATCACCACCACAAAGCATCTCATGCAAATCATCAACATGTTTATTTGACAAGGATTCATCACCAAAAGTAAAAGACTCAAGAACCTCATTCTCATTTTCAACCCATTCTACCATTATTTCTTGTTTCTCATTCTCCCTCTCTTTTTCACTATTCAACAAAACATCCCTTTCACTTCCATCCATTTCCTCCTCGACTTCTCCAAGAAATTCATGAACATACATAGCATCATCAATACAATCATAAAAGAAATT
>CM008339.1:3039993-3057551 GCA_002525835.2 Ipomoea batatas
CCGGCACGGTGGCGAAGGCGGTGGCGGAAGAGAATTCAGTGGCGGGAAACGGTTGTTGCAGAGCGGTAATCTCATCTCCACCGCGTTTTACACTCTCTTTTGCTACCACTGTGTAACTGTGTTACTCTTACACTGAGCGCATTGCATGATTAAAAGAAAATTAAAATAAGTAAGTATTTAGTAAAATATTTTAAATATTAAATTATTAATATAAAATAAAAATAATTATATTCAATATAATTAAAATGAATATTTTTCAACTTGTAACAAAAGTAGTTGTAAATATGAGTATTGGTGTAGATAATTATAGTCTAAAATAAAAATGATGTCCTAATGATTTACATATTAAAATAAATTAATTTTTATTAATGTTATATTGATGAATGATGAGTCATAAAATTTAAATTATTATTATTTGTTAAAAATGACATGCTTATAATAGACTTATTGATGTTATTTAATAGTAATTAAATAGTAACACAATTAAGTTTTAACATATGAATTCGTAAGTTTTCTTTGTGTATATGATTGAGACCTCAATTGTTGTTATGTGTGAATTATTCATCTTAAAATTGTCATTGATATTTTAAATTTTTTTAACTATAAAATTTATTAGATAATGAAAATTTCACAGTTAAGTTTTTAAAATATGGGATAGGCGATTCCACTTTTTGTCACCTGACAAAGAAGTAAACAAATGGAAGACTATTTTGTACAATTAGGCAAATAAACAACTTCCCAATTTATGTTAGGTGATCCCATTAATGTTTTGTGCGCTACCTCTCATATAGTCATATTTATTGAAGAAGTTCCATTTGAGCAAACTTTATGGGCTAACATTGCAATTTCTTGCATTGTTGCAAGCCCATGAGGCCATGACAAATTAGGGCATGCAAGCCACAAGATGCCACTAGTGCTAGAGTTGATGGTACTTATAGAATTGAAATAGTATATCAAGCCTATTTGATTTATACCATAACCCAAACAGCTATTTTGCATACAAATGGGACTCTTTCAATATACACAAAGACATTATGGTTTAAAAATTTTAGGAATATTTCACTTCAATCTCTAAAATAACGAACAAGTGTAATTTTAGCATTATCAAAAGATGTTGACTCAAGTGAAATATACTTGACTCACTTTGTTGGAGTATTGACCTAGGGTGCCCATTGTTGTGCTTAGGAATTAAGAATCAAATCCTATAACAACAGTAATCAAGACAAGACGACGTAAGAAGAAAAGAAAAAAAAAAGAGCGTTAATGGTCACTATAGTTGTATTTCTTAGAAGCATAAAAGCCCAACGAATATTATTACAACTATGAAGCAAGATGGTATTCTAGTTAACCAAGTTTCACTATTCCCGATGTAAATTGTTATTAACATTGCATGGGATGTTACTATTTATATAAAGGATAAATTTTTATTCTCCGTACAGTCAATGCAATGAGAGTGAATGACGGGGACAAATTTGTCGGCTACAACCTCTATGCATTGCTCGTCTACACTCACTATTTCTGACTATTTTGTCCATCTATCTAAGCACCACATGTACGTATCATGAGCTTTATCTTTTTTTCCCTTTTATACATGTGATTCTAAGCCAAACCCCACTTCAAGTGATCCGCTAATGTTGGGTTGAGGGTTCTAGAGCCTACATGTACACCATAATCTCAACACGCTTAAATATGATGTCAGCGACTTGTCTGAATTAGTTTCGTCATCAAGATGCAATATTAGTGTAGTATACACAAAAACATAATTTAAATGCCATAAAATATACAAATGTGATGCTTAATTAGTTACCACAATAACTACTTTCATCATCTAATTATATTTTAGGTTCAAAAGTGTAAAATTTTAAAATGACTAATTAATTAACGAATACATTTACAATGCCATTCAAACTATGAATTGACTTACACTTGCTTTATATTTTAAAGGCTAAAAGTGTAATTTTATTTTCAAAATTTATGATATATTATAGATTTGTAGTACCGTGCAGTATGTATTTTATATATCTGTAAAGTTTTATTATTTCATAATAATTTTAGGAATGCAAGAGATACAGTTTCATCAAATACTCAATATAATGGCATATGACACTAACAAAATTTTCATTATATCTATTATATTACTAGTCAAATGAAGTGTGTTGCATAGTTAAATAAATACTTAATGATTTTTTTTAAATAATAAAATTACATTATCGAAATAAACAAAAATTACTACAATTATATTAAATAGTTAATTTGTTTAAAATTTTAAATCAATTGATTATATTATATTCTAATAATAACAAATTCATATAGTGTATTAAGTCTGAAGTGATTATAATCATATTTAATATTCAACCATTTACACAATCAAATAATTATATGTAATTACGAAATAAATTACTTTGTTTTGGTAAAACTCAAGAAATAAAAAACTAAAATACATTAAATTTATTTTTAAGCATCACAATATTTGAGCTAAAAGTTTTTTATACACAAACATTGTTGGGCGTCGATCGGGTTGGCCGAGTTCAACCCTTACTTGATTTGAGACGTGGCGTTGTGGCTTACCATGAAGGGATATGGTTAAATGGTTAATGTCAAACCTACTTATCACCAATTACTTTTAAATAGGATATGACAACCAGGTAGTCAAAGAATTATGTGGTTAAGCTTGCAACGTTGAGATCCATCAATTGATATTAGAGCCGAGGTCACGAGTTCAAATCGATGGCGAGGCGTTAGCCAAATCCAGTTCCGAGAGGGGGATTAGTGGGTGCGGAGCTAAGGACCGCTTTGTGATCAAAGGTTGCGGCATGTGTTGGGAGGGGGATTGTTGGGCGTCAACCGAGTTGGCCAAGTTCAACCCCTACTTGATTCGAGACGTGGCGTTGTGGCTTCCATGGAGGGATATGGATGGTTAAATGGTTAATGTCTACCTAGCCTAGTAGTTTTTTTTTTTAGTACGATTGACTTTATTACAATGTAGTATCTGTTCATAGCTACTTTCTCAACTGAAATTCAAACTCACCCCCTCTCATGTGGGGGTGCAACCGAGTGTCACTAGACCATAAAGTCTTTGGCTTAAAAAGTAGTTCTAAAAGCACAAGAAAAAAAGTTTAATATAAAAATCATCAATGCAACTAACCAATTACATTGATACAATTTTAATTCAAATTATGATTTAACAATTAGATTTAATAGTGTTAAGGAAAAACTAAAAAGATAAAGATAAAATTAAAAATTATTTGTATAGTTATAAGAAATAAACACAAAGCATAGGTCGTTAATGCAATGTATGACACTAACACAAATTTTATTCGCATTATAACCCTATTAATATGATTGAGTTAATACCTCTAATGATCCTCCCATGGTTATCCACGTTTTAAAAAATAATCACCATAGTCATAATTCTTAAAATAACCCGATATTAAAATGACCATGAGATGTCCTAAAAGGATCACGAGTGGTTATTTTTTAAAACTTGGCAGATTTTGGAGGTCCTAAATGGGCCCCGGTAAATTGAGGAAATAGAGGAATAAATTTAGTAAACAACTTTTCCATTTTTTTTTCTTCCTCTCCAATTTTATGTTTTTCCAGAAAATCCTCCATTTTTCCACTTTAGTAAACAACACCTTGGTGTTTGAAGTAATATAACTTTGATAGAAGATATGGAAATTGGTCAACAAATTATATTTTAATGACACCAAATCTACCAAAGAAGCTCCATCGGCAAACCACTAGTGACTTTGCATTGAAAATAAATCGCAATAAAATGGGTGAGAGATGACGAAATCATAGTATAAAGCAATCCTCTAGATAGATACCTTTAATCTTCTAAACGATATTTTAAGGGCATGTTTGGTTAGTGACGGATCCGCTAATTTTTGGCGGATCCACCAACTTTGACGTTTTGACCTTGGTCAAAACGCCGAAGAAAGTGTTTGGTTAGCCAGCGGTTTAGAACAGCGGATTGCTCCAAACCGCTGGAAACTCAAACGCTGCTATTAGCAACGTTTGAGCTTAGCATTTTGGGGAAATAATATTTTTCCCCAAAACGCCCTTATCTCATATTATTAAAAAAAAAAAAAAATTAACTAAGAAACCTTTTAAGGCTTCTTTAAGTGAGAGCCTTTCGGCTCCCTTGCATAATTCCAATGCATGCACTCAACTTTTGGAAGAGGAGCATCGCTCCTCTTATATAGAGGAGCTCAAAGAGCTCCTCTTCCAAAAGTTCCGATGTGGGACATTTTTCCCACATCATTTACAAAGGGGAGCCACGGCTCCCCTTTGTCTTTAATTTTTTTTTTTAATTTTATTATATATTTATGTTTTGTATTGTTATTATTATTAATATTAATATTGATATTAATTATTAATATTATTATTAATATTATTATTATTGTTGTTGTTTTTGTTGTTGTAATTGTTATTATTGTTGTTGTAACTGTTATTATAAATTTTATTTTATTATTACATAATAATAATAATAATAATAATAATAATAATAATAATATGAATACCCTTTTGGTCATTTTACATGTTACCCGCTAATCTAAACATCTAATTTTACCAAACATCTTTTTACAAATCGCTAATACAATCTGCTGGTCAAACCCGCTATTACAATACGCTATTTGATAACTGCTAACACAATCCGCTACCGCTAAACCCTAACCGCTGATAACCAAACAAGCCCTAAGTTTTAAAATCAATAACAAATTTTCTAGATTTATTTTCAATCATCTTCTCAGNAAACTTTTAGTGATAATGAAAACCTGCAGTCATTACCCGAGAATATTCACGGCGTAAATCCCGCCTTGTGATCTTATCCAGCAAAGGACTAGGACCACAATGAAGTAAACCAACCTAGGTTACTCATAGCTTACTGGCCCAAACCAAGGCCAATAAGCCACTCTCGATGGAAGTCGAACTTGTAACTTTGTGGTTATCAAGTCAACAGTTTGATCAACTTGAAACTGCCATTGACAGTTAAGAGTTCAATAATATGCATATATCAAATTGTCAAAAATTGAACCATAGACATCCCAACAGGCTACAGCTCATGCAAAAGTGCAGTCGAAAACTAGCATTCATATATTTTACATTGATTCTGCGATTTAGGAAGATGAGAACTTCAAGTAGTTAGTTAGTTACCCTTTAGTGCAGCAATGAGTAGCACGATAAATACAGGGGAAACGAGAAAGATGATGTAGGGGAGAGCTTGACTGAGCGTGCCTTCGTCAACCTCAGCTTCTTTAAGAGGGTAGTCAGCTTTGTCCTCGACGAATGCATCAAAGTAATTTTGATAGCCCGTGGCCTTTGGAGAATTAGTCGAGCCTCGAACCTTCATCATTTCCATGGCCTGCCATCAGCCAAGCCAAAACATTAGTTGCCCTTCACCATTCCACTTAGTTTAACCAAATAAATCGTGTTTTTACGTGTTGCATTTGCATTGTTTTACTATCTTTGGAGATTTGATTAGTTTAATTACCTGGAAGCTGAATGCAAATTGCTTTGCTTTCTTGCTCACTTGAATGTTCGGGTGTGACTGAAGTTTCTCATACATGCTTCGAGCTTCGTTTCGCCTATAGAAATTTTGTTGGTTACAATCTCTTTAACTACAAAATAAAGTTAGGTTATGACACGCCAAAGAAGAAGACGAGAAAGGATCATTATTATGCACATGCCTTTGGAGCGAGTCTTGGCAAATAGACCATTGCAAAGCAGCAAGTCCGTAAAGTTCAGTCTACAGAGAATTTACGAGAATAAATAAATAAATAACCAAGTATACAAAAAAGAAGGAAGAAAACATGTTAATTCTTTTTTCTTTTGGCCGCTTCCCCCTCAGTGTTTCAAGAGTTCATACGAAATAGTTACCTGGAATGACAGTCGATCCATTACTTTTTCATAAAGTGGAATCGCTTCTCTTAGCTTCCCAAGTTCCATCAATGAATCGCCATCACTTAATGCCTAAGCACAACAGCGCTATAACTAAGAAGTAAGTAGTATGTTATGACTCTTAATCCCGAGAAGAACGAGACACAATTCACGCATATCATCATGTTAATAACACCAGTTCATCACTTTGAAGAAGACGTGAAAGTTTTTTGCCAACTCAGTTCTAAAGATAGCTTTCTTATCGTAGTTTAAGATTTGTTTTCAGTAGAAGGCGGCAAGTGAAGTAATTAATCGTTATATTATATGCTCACGGAAAAGAAAAGCAATTGAAAATACCTTCTGACACTCAAGTTTAAGTTTCGGCTCAATAACTAAGCCTTTTTTTGCCTTGTAGGCAGCAAGAAGCTGTCTCGATCGAGCCTGTTTGGCTGCTTTCTCTTCTGTTGTTTCAAGTGCCTCACCGGGATTAAGATTTCTTCCACCACCAAACTACGCACAAAACAAAAATAAATGCATAAAGCAAACAATTAAATGTATAACTAGATTGAGATCACGTTTTATTTGTCAATAATAATTCATTTATCAGAGAAACAAGGATAAACCCTTACGGTTTTAGAAATGTTGCTAGGTCTAGGGAAAACACCCCACGTGGAAACCTTTGGCTTTGTTATAATTTAATATTGGGCTAGGATCACTCAACTGGGCTATAATGCACATGGGCCAAACCACACTAAAAGATTGAATTCAACCAATTAGCTAGTCTAACCCATAGCCTTATAAACCCATATTCTCTTTCTTATTTTATCAATGTGGGACTCTTAACACTCCCCCTCAAGTGGACAACCGGGCCATTTTGAATCTAACCGGTTGACCACTTGAAATTGGATCGGACCGGGACCCTCCCCCTGAAACGAAAGCTCTGGACGCCACCAAAGTAGACCGACCAAGCGGGCTTACAACACCCATACAAGCTAGGACGCCAAACACCACCCACAACCGGGTGAACACAAAGTGGACCGCACGCCACCACCAACCCATAACCGGGCGAACACAAAGTGGACCGAACAGGCTCTGATACCATGTTATAATTTAATATTGGGCTAGGATCACTCAACTGGGCTATAATGCACATGGGCCAAACCACACTAAAAGATTGAATTCAACCAATTAGCTAGTCTAACCCATAGCCTTATAAACCCATATTCTCTTTCTTATTTTATCAATGTGGGACTCTTAACAGGCTTGTAGGCATCCATTTCTTCCTCCAAAACAGGTTTAGCCTTTGTTGTCGCTGCATCTCCAAACTTGCTAGTATCCCCGACTAGTATTTCTACTTCTGGCAAGTCGTCGTCTTCAGGGAAAGGGTCCGATATTGGAACTAGCCCGGCAGGCAGTCGCTTGGCATCCTTCTTATCAGAAAAATTAAGCCCCATAAAATCTATACTCGAAACTGTGAATTCTTCCTTTTTACTTTCTTTCATTTTGGGTAAACTATTCCCAGGATCCTTCACAATCCCTTTGTCGTTAAGTCCTACAAACAAATGCAATTATACCCTTCAGTTCTGGAAAACTACAGTTCCATAGGATATAAAAATCAAGAGAATACTGCAACACAAAAGTATGTATACCGTATACACAACCCTAAAAAATTAAACTATGTATAAATGTACACAACTAAATGTAGAGCATAAAGGACAAACTTTTTCCCAGAAATTTCTTGAAACATCTAGAATCATATAATTTTGCAAAAAATAAATATAAAAATAGAGTAGCAAAACATAGAATTCATCAAAAAAAGTCATTCAGAAAATACCAGGTTTTATCTCACTGCCTTGTAAACCTGTACCGCTACCCGTAACTTCTTTGTTCTTCCTATACTCCTTTGCTCTCTCGAATGCAAGTTTGGCTGCAGAAGGCACCTCCTGTTCCTCGCTAACATTAGCTTCCTCCTCGGACCCACCACCTTGCTTTTCTGTTTCTGCAGATTCCGGAACTGGGTTTTGAACAATCTTTGGAATGGGGTTGGTTTGAACTTCTTTCTTGTAGGCCTTGGCTTTGGCAAATGCGAGCTTTACAGGATCAACTTTCTCAGATTCTGGAGTCTCCTCTTCTGAAATGGGCGATGACGATTCCAAAGAAGCTGAGATTTTTAGAGTCTTGAATTTCAGGGTTTTGAAGTGTAGATTTGTTGGATAGAGATCAGTGTTATGAATGAATGTTGCTGTATCTAATTCGTTTTCTGGTCCTAGATAATAGTTCTTTGGTTCCCTTCACATTTATGTATAAATAACACTGTTTTAACAATAGAATCAATCCCTTTGTCATTAAAGTCCTACAAACAAATGCACTTCACACCCTTCAGTTATGAAAAACTACATGTCCATAGGATTCCAAAAACTTCAAGAATGCTGCAGGTTTAATCTTTTTGGGTGATGAGCGAAGCCGTAGCTACTGCCCGAGGGTAAACCCCGCCTTATGGCTCAAACCAAGAAGGCCAAATAGGCCATTTCCGCTAGAAATTGAACTTATAACCTCGTTGTTACCAAGTAAACCGTCTGACCAACTTAGTTGAGGTTGTCCCCACTCAAGAGGATATTGAAATCACAAAAGTATGTATACTGCAGACACAACCTCAAAAAATGATACAGTACTATGTATGAACTTGTTCGGCAGTGGCCGGTAAAGGGCCAAGTCTAGTACCCGTGACTGAGATTGTGGGCGGAGGCCGGTAAAGTCCCTAAGGGCCGAGTCCAGCACCCAGTCTCGAACTATGTGACGACGGTTTATAAGTAAGGAAATAAGTTGCGCATTCGCTACCAGCTATAACTTTTGGCGTAAGTGGTAAGCACTTGATCCTAACAGAGGACACGATTACCTAAATACAGAGTGTAAAGACAGAAACTTTTTCACTAGAAATTGCTTGAAAGCATCTAGAATCATATAAATTTGCAATAATAAACAAATCAAAAGTAGCAAAAGTGGGAAAAAAAAGTAGAATTCATCACAGAAATTACCTGGTTTTTTCTCACTGCTGCCCACAATTTCTGTGTTCTTATACTCATTGGCTCTCTGGAAAGCGAGTTTGACTGCAGAAGGCAGCTCCTGTTTCTCGCTAACATTAGCTTCATCCTTCGACCCATCAATTTGCTCTTGAGTTTCTGCAGATTCTGAAACTGGGTTTTGAACAGTCTTGGGAATAGGTTTGGTTTGGATATCTTTCTTGTAGGCCTTGGCTTTGGCAAATGCAAGCTTTACACGATCGAATTTTTCGGATTCTGGAGGCTCTTCTTCCGAATTGGGCGATGAAGATTCCAAGGAAGCTGAGATTTTTAGAGCCCTGAACTTCAGTTTCTTGAGGTGTAGCTTAGTTGGATAGAGATCATAGTTAATTGTCCTGAAAGAAGAGAAAACTTGGGTTTGGGGAATTATCGCCATGGCTTTGAATGAATGTTTCTGGTCCGGTGCAATGGTGTTTTTTTTTGGTGATCCTGTTTTCAGCCCTCATTTTCTTGGTGTTAGATAAGAGTTCTTTGGTGATCCTGTTTTCAGCCCTCATTTTCTTTTCTTTGTCTCTTGATTATAAGAAAATAGTAAAGAAAAATAGGGATTAATAATTTTCGAGACAATCTTAGCCAAATTAGTTCGGTTTTAACTTGTTAAGTATTAGAGTATAATTCAACTCTTAGTAAAAACGGTTTATTGCTGACTAGGACACAAGAAGAAGTTTATCCAATACACATTCTGGTTAAGGTTTTCCCTCGTCGTCCTCAAAAAATGTTAGTACACTCACTACTTGAGTGTATGCAATTCCCGCCTTGTACTCTAATTGACAAAGAATCACCAGGTGTTCTAGTTTACACTCCCACATGGATGATGAGAGTGGGTTCGAGCCTCATTGGAAGCAACTGTTGACTCTTCGTGCTTCAGTAGGTTGAAAAAGTAGATACTACATTGTAACAGAGTTGTACTCAAAAAAAAAATTTGACAAAGAATCACAAAGAGATAAACTAATATAAGTTATGCATACAATAAACTGCTCTCACTGAGAGTCGAACTTCAAACATTGTGATTACTAACCATCTGACCAACTTGGGATGGGGTTGCACCAATTAGTCAATATCTATATCTATCAGGTAGAAACTGGTAAAAGTTCTAAAATGGCCACAATTTTTTTGCAAAGTGATACAAATACAGCAATTTGGTACACAAATTATTGTGCATATGATACATTGATATCATCAAATCTGAATTTTAATGCTAAGGCAAAGATAATTGTTTACATTACACTGGTGCAAGTGCACTGCAGCAGACCAGCACATTCCCAAACAAGGCCGCTAACCGTTAACCGCTGATTGGCAAACAAGGCCGTTATCCTCTAAAGACTCGAAGAGAATGATTCACGCAAGAGAAACCGCCATCCACCATAAGGTTCACCCCACTAACGTACCTCGCTTCATCGCTGGCTAAGAACAGCACAGCATTGGCAACATCACGGGCGGTCAAGTTCACGCCCTGCAAGTTGGCGTTTTTGGCTGCAAATGCGCGAAAGCCTTCCCATGCTTCCTCGGTTCTCTCGTCCTCGGGCATGTGAGCCAGTGCCAAGGGCGTGGGAACGGCGTAAGGGCCAACGCAGTTCACACGGATGCCGTGGTTCCCCAGCTCTGCAGCAACATTCTGAGTTAGCCCCAAGACCGCGTGCTTTGAAGCTGCGTATGAATGCGGTCCGACTCCAGCAATGGCACTCGCAACGCTGCTGATAGAGACTATCGAGCCCTTCTTCAGCGGGATCATTACCCGAGCAGCGTGCTTCATCCCCAGGAAAACGCCTTTCAAATTCACATCAATTATCTTCTCGAATACAGACAGTTCAAAGTCCCGGATATCTGCAACAGGCGGCCCTGCCAGACCAGCATTGTTCACTATTATGTCGAGCGTGCCAAACTTATCAACTGCAACGTCCACTGAACGACTAACATCATCTTCAAGTGACACATCACAGTGGACGAAACATACACTGGACTCGCCCCCGAGGGATCTGCAAACTTGCTGACCAAGATCATCTTGAATGTCTGCAACACAAACTTTTGCCCCGTGCTTGTGAAATAGACGAACGATGCTCTCCCCTATGCCACTCGCACCCCCAGTCACTAAGGCAACTTTCCCGAATAGCCTGAAAATGAATTTCTTTCATTTTATCGACTCAACAAGTATGATGATGCAGAGAATACAGAGAATCATATTCATGGCATGACTACTTGCAATGGACACGCTTTTTGCAATTCCAACTTCTAGCTTAAACGACACATTTCTGATTTCACTTCATACACAATTGATAAGCAATAGCTAGGGACATCAAACGTAATAAACAGATGGGAAAAGACGAGTTTCTCTCTTATGCATACCCCCTCTCAACATTTGGCAAAAGAAGTTTAAACTGAAGAATCAGCAAATTTGTTCAAACTTAAGAATCAAAGCTCATATATCTACAAATTAGCCATGTCACTTTCAAGTAGAATTGAAGGCCAATAAATTCTAGCTTTATCCAGTGAATAGGGACACCTGCCCAATACACAAGGCATGTGAGTTTCATTATTAGAGTAATAACTAATAAGATCTGGATGAGGGATCAACTTCTGAATTGTCAGTGTTACACTGTTACCAAACCGAATTTCCTTAAAGCATTATAAATACTAGAGAGACACTCCAAAACATTAAGAATCAAGATTCTTCAATAAGAAGAAAACCTCTGAATCAAGTTTCCTGTTCTTTTTGTGCTATGCCCAAAATTTTTGAAAAAAAAAAATGCAACTCTCCCATCTGTCTTTTCCTTCTTAATCCAAGTTTCTAGCCTGATGTCAAATCTTGTGAGCATCTTTATGATTCTTTTCCATCTTAATCCAGGTTGCTAGCCTGATGCTAAAGCTTGTGAGTATCTTTATGATTCAAAAATTGTCCCAGTTGTTTTATGATTACCAAGAATCTGAAACTCAACTTCTGCAGATGGTAAAGAAAGAGGACTAGGAGAGTCTATTGGTCTTCTTGGTTTCAGCCTGTAAGCTACGAGAAACCTAGTCTGGTTTACCTCATTGTGATCCTTCAACACTTAGGGTCACAAGGCGGGGTTTGCCCAGTGCCTATGAGAAACCTAGGTTGGTTTACCTCCTCCTTCTGATCTTTCAATAGTTAGGGTCAAAAGGTTTGCCCAGTGCACACCCTCAATCTGAGGTTTTGTTAGAGGAAACAAGAAGCATGGAAGAAAACCTGCATCTTCAAAACCCAAACTCAGAACAGCCTAACATGTACTGGGGCAAGAAGAAAACAGCCAAAGATTCCACCTTTAATCTCTCCAACAAAACACTATGTTTCAGGTTAGTAATATGTGGTCTATATTTAACTAAAAGGGGTGTTTTCTTCTTGGTCCTAGTTGGTTTAGCTACCTCACTGTGCATGTTCAAACCACATTAGATCTTTCACTTTAGCTAAACCCCATCTGCGATTCTCAGCAAACAAAGCAGAAACTGAGCTCCCAATAGTAAAGAGGCCATAAAAACACACACAGAGCTCAAGATCCAAACATGCTTTGAACCAATCAGATTCACATGCGAGATTATTTAGCTCAATAAATTAAAATGCTCTAATATGAAGAAAACTGTGTAGAGAAAAGAGTAAGGGCATCTACAAATGAAGTCTTGAATGTTACCTTTGGCATTGGATAGGAAGAGGATCTTCAGTACCAGCACTATCTGCCATTGCTAATACTAGCAACAGAAAAAACAAAATATAGAGGAGTAGTTATACAACTTTTGTTTGGGTGAGGAGGAATAAACTGCCTCCACTATTTAAAGGTAGATTGAGTTCTCGAGTATAGTAATACCATCAAGTTTAGTTAACAAAAATTTAATTTAATCACTCGTAGTCCTTCAACTTTTAAATTAATCTCTCATTTTCCTTCAACTTTCAGTTTTTTAACCAGCCTTAGTCCTAACTTTTTATTACTTAAATTAAAAGAAAGATGATAGTGGGTTAAATTTGAAAGTCAAAGGACTATTGGTGGTTACATTGAAAGTTTAAGACTAAACAATGCGGTGTCACTATATTCATATGACCCCAGCTGGTATTAACTCTGCATAAGTTCAACTAAACTGAAAATGTATGGATAAAAAATAAAATTGGTGATTTTTAAAAACGAACATGCAACTAATTTCATTTTTAACGTACAGCAAATTTATTTTGAATATATTATCTACAAATAAAAATAAATATGCATCAACCCTAAATAAGTTGATCAGGTTTAACTTGGTAACTATAATATTCTTGATTTGAATCAATCAATTTAGATAATCTAGACTGATTTCTTTCTTTGTAATTCTTTACCAACCCCTCATACATAATTTTGGATTTCCTATGATAACTTATAAACATAATTTGCCGATTGGGATGAATTTTCTATAATAACCTATAAGGCTATAAACATAATTGCCGATTGGGGAGGAACCTATAAACATAATTTACCGATTGGGTTTGCTTGGGGCGGTAGAAAAATACAAATCTTATCAGCCCACGTGTGAGCAAGTGATTGGATTACGTCTGAGTCAACATGCAAATTTGGAAAGTCGTGCGTGTCACTGTGTCAGCAACTTGCAAGCTAGAAATGACCTTCCAACTTTTATTTTATTTATAAAAATATCATAATTATTTTCCAATTTTTCAATTTTTTAAAAAATTATTATTTTATGATAAATACTACTACGTACATACACTTCCAACTTACTATCAATTTCTACTCTCTCAACAATTTTAGACATTTTTCCTATAACTCACACGATCAAAAATATATTATCTTTGGTTGCCACACTTATACTATATATAAAAGTAAAATTCTTCCATTTTATTTTTCGTCCAAACTTTTGTAATTAATTAATTAAATATTTTATTAGTCAAATAATTAATAAAGCTTATTTGGTAAGAAAATTTAAATAAAAATTAACTAATATCTATTAATTTTAATATTATTTCTATATTCACGTAGTAACGTAATAACATAATACCGTATAAGAAAGACATATTAACTAGGTAATAACATAATAGCATAATTGGTAATATTATGTATGGTATTCTATAATATAATTGCCTAATTGGTAATATTATTGTTTGCAAATTCTGTGAATAATAATTGATTAATTATATTCATAAATACTAATATTTAATATAAAATAATAATAATTTTAGTATATACGTATTGATATTCTTGTTAAAAAAATAATTAATTTGCACAATGAAGAATAAATAATACAAGTAAAATACATTTTTTCTAAAAAGTGTAAATACAATGGGATAAATGTGTAGCTTTGAAGTACACATTAGGTTCTTCCAAAAAAAAAAAAAAAAAAGAGTACACATATAGGCAAGCAATAGTTCATTAATGTATGTTTTTTTTTTAAAGAAAAATTAATGTTAATGTTAATTGTTTCTTCCATTTATTGTATCATTTGTTTAGCTTTTGAGTAGTTTATGTTCCGATCCCTTTGCCCTCCATTTACACAGATCATACATGAAAGGAACATCCTTAGCCTCTGCTTTTTTTTCTTTTCTTTTTATTCCCTCTTTTGGCTTTGTCTTTTTGGCTTTGGTGATTGATGGTCGATATAATAGGGTGTGAATAAATGAGACCAATACTTTCCCAATAACATAGACCGTGGTTGAGTGGAATAAACTTATTCATCCTTAACCAAATGTCAAAGGTTCGACCATTGACTTTGGGTATGGAGTAGTTTTAAGAATTAGTCACTGTATATGACGGTGAAAATTCTGAATTACACACACAAAAAAAAAGAACTTTCCCAATCAATCATACAGTTTGTCACCAAAACAATCATCAATCATACGGTCCTACCATTATTACTTGATTACTATGAAGAGGCACAATTACGATTACATACCACCTCTACTTCCACAATAAATGGTCATGGTCAAGGACAAAGAAAAGACCATTGACATCTTTATCAAAATTATTATCATCGAATTCTATCAAAAAAATTTCTACATTCTCTCATGAAATCTTATTAAAATTTAGTCTTAGTCTAAGAGTTATATACAAAATGTACATGTACAAATAATTCTCAAAATATATTAGATTTGATTAGGTACTACCGTGATTTTCACATTATCATTTTTACATTAAAAAACGTTTCGTGTCTAATTTATTTCCACTTTATATTCATATATTTAATTTGTAGGTTCATGTTGAGCCATCATACATAAGACCAACACTCACACCTTGCGTATTTTCAACCAAGAAAGAACGTAGAAAATTTTGCCCCTAAACTTGGGGATGGGAATTGGTGTTGGGACAAGCTCTACATATTTTAAACTAGTATCTTATTGATTAAAAATTATGGCCCTGTTTACTAACTGAAAATTTTCTCAAATTTTCTGGAAATTTGGAAAACTGGAAAACAGAAAACAGAAAACATGTTTACTAGCACAGTTTTCCATTTTGAAAACAGGAAATAATTTTTCAGTTTTCTAGAAAACTGAAACACTATAAAATACTGTTTTCTAAATGGAAAACAGAATCAGCTATCATTTATTAGACTATATGTCACTATAACCACATTCTCACCATTATCTACTTACATATTTAGTCATTACTATTATTACATTTATTATTATATTCTTTTACTTATCATCATCTTTTATATTTTCTACTTACATTACTTATTTAAACATAACTTATTTGACTATGCTTAAAATTATACATCATTCACATTATTAAAATTAAAAATTGAAATTTATACGATATTTTATATTTTTTTTTTAATACCGACATTTTATATTTTGATTGAACTCAATTGATTATTGATTTTGGTCCAGATATCAGATATTGAAATTTCACATATATTACTATATTAGAATTCAAAATAAAAATTATATATTAAATACATGTCATTCAAATGAATATATCCAAACATATTTTAAATATTAGCTCAAAAAATATTAATAGTATTTAAACTAATTTTTTTGTAAACTTAATAGGTTATTGGTTTGGATATATTTTTATTTACGTTATATAAAGATATAAATTTGGTCCGGATATCAAATGTAATTTTTTTTAACATATATTGAACTTAAAAGTAAAAAATATATTTATTCTATTTAAACCAAATATATTTTAAATATAAGGTCTAAAAATCACTCGAAATTAAATTTATTGTTAATTTTATAACGTTAATCTAAAAAAAAAATAAATTTGAAAAAAATAAGTGTTAGTAAACAAGTTTTCTAAACAGAAAACAGAGAATGGAAAACAGAGAATGAAAACTGAGAAATTGAAAAACAGAAAACAGAAAACAATTTTCTGTTAGTAAACAGGCCCTATATCTTTTTTCTTTAACATTAAATTCGAATCTTAGAGTTAGATATTAGCGCATTACAGGAAAAATGACTAGTAATAATATATTAAATATATATATATATATATAGTACTATAACAAATACAATGTACAATGCATGTCATATTGCAATTGTTATACAATTTTCTTTTTTTTTTTTAATAAAGGTATATATAAGGTAAATTGACATTTATGGTTATTATAATTAAATAATTAATGAATACTCCGTATTGATTTAATTTAAAATAAAAAGCAATTCAATCAAATCTAAATATGAATCAATTTGAAATTGACATTCACATCAATCAAATATGAGATATATACAATTTCAAATTTATATCATTCTATTCTTCTCTATTATGTTATTTACTTTTCTTATATAATTTGTAAAATATTACACAAGAATTGAATTTACCTCATATACATATTTGAGTAATAATGTGAATTTTCATTATAACTTATAAAAAATGTACATCACTCATCATTATTATTATTATTATTATTATTATTATTATTATTTTGGTTTTGTTCTCTTTGCCCCTATTGGCTATAATACAGACCAGCCATGGAAGAATAACCTTAGCCGCCTCTGCTTTTTTTCTCTTTCGGCTTTGTCTTTTTGCTCTTTATTGGGTTTGGTGATTGATGAATGATATAAGAGTTATATTACATATATTTCTTATTTTTACTCTCTTTTATAATAATTTACGATCAATTACATTCATCTTGTGATTATGTGATTCTCAATAAAAATGTCAATATTAAAATTTTGTAAGAGAAAGTAAAAAATTGTGAGTAGAATTTAAGAGGAAATAATATTTTCTTGTTATAAAGGGCTGCTAATAGAGGAAAGCAAATGAAGTAGAGCCTACGGGTATCAATTGCAACATGATTTGATGGGATGTAATTTTTACTTTTAACTATGAGGTGAGTAAAATACAAAATATGTCACATTGATTTTAAGTTGTCTAAAATGATTGGATATTAGTGTTTATCTTAGTAGAATTTGGTCTCACATATTATAATTACTAGCGTTTATCTTAGTAGACTTTGTCCCTCTTAATTTTATTTTATCTCATTTACAAATCTAATTGGATTTACTTTTAAAAAACCTGTCAATTAACTAATTTGTGTTTCCCTTTCACAAAAAAAAAAAAAAAAAAAAAAAAAAAAAAAAAAAAAAAAAAAAAAAAAAAAAATTATAAAAAAAAAAAAAAAAAAAAAAAAAAAAAAAAATTAAATAAAAAAAAAAAAAAAAAAAAAAAA
>CM008339.1:3072554-3086420 GCA_002525835.2 Ipomoea batatas
ATAAAATTATAAAGCTGCAGGAAAAAAATTTTAAAACTAAATAAAACAACAAAATGAAGATAGAGTTTAAGTATCCTCAATTGCAATGGATTCACTGAGACACTCCCAACCACTTAGTGAAGTTCTCGAATTCAGTGTAGTCGGAATCAGATATCATGGTCTTGTACCATGACTTACCAGCAGCCGCAATTGCAGATGCCTCCTCCTGTAATACGAGATAGTTAATAGTTAATACTAAGATCTATGAGGGTAGAAGCACCAACAGATTACACAACAATGACCAATGCATTATCCAGTTTTGGATGTAATGAAGAATGTGTTTCTAACAATGGTGAATTCAGTTCCATTTTTAAAATGTAACAGAAAAGCCAAACTTGCGAACCCATATAACATGGAGAGCAAGCATTAAATCCTGATTCAGTGTTTGGGGGAGACATAAAAAAGACATGAGCATTCTGACAACAAAGAATGAATACATCAGATGCTCCCTTGCCTGCTCACCCAAAATCAAGATGCAATATTGAATGTGCAACAACAATGACCACCACATTTTACATTTTATGGATGTAAATGGAGAGTTTTTCAGTAGTAATGAATTATGTTTTATTTTTAAAATGTAACAGAAAAGCCAAACTTGCAAGCCCATATAACATGGAGAGCAAGCATTAAATCCTGGTTCAGTGTTTGGGGGAGAAATAAAAGAGACAAGAGCATTCTGACAACAATGCACAAATACATCAGAAGTTCAACTGCCTGCTCGCCCAAAATCAAGATGCAATATTTGATGTAACAACAACAATGAGCACCACCACCACATTTTCCATTTTATGGATGTAAAGAAAGTGTTTTTTAGTAGTAATGACTAATGAATTAGGAGTATGTATTATTTTTAAAATGTAACAGAAAATCCAAACTTGCAAACCCATATAACATGGAGAGCAAGCATTAAATCCTGATTCAGTGTTCGGGGGAGACATCAGAGAGACAAGAGCATTCTGACAACAATGCACAAATACATCAGAAGCCCAACTGCCTGCTCCCCCAAAACCAAAATGCAATATTTTTAGGCTGATAAGCCCGCATTATTAACATTATACAAAGAATTACTTCAGAAACTGTGAGATTCTAGCAAAAAAAACCAGAATTAAATGAAGATAATCCATACATCTTTCCAAAACAGAGTATCTAAGTGCAGTAGTTCAGAAACCCCACTAGACCAGAGTACCAAACCAAACAACAAAAACAAGGATACACTTAACATCGAGAAGAACATAAACATAATACGCATATAACCTCAAAAGAAATACCCAATAAAGTAAAAAAAAAAAAAAAATCTTGTACACTTAAAAAACACTATGTTCATACTCATGTAGCCGAAGTGAAGTAATGTTAAAGCTTCAGCTACCATTAAAAAGTTTAGTTCTTTAGACATATTAGAGACATAAATTGCCATCATGATAATATAAACTAGGATATATACAGAGTCAGATATACACAGAAGAAGTAAATGATACAATCATATATAGAATGTAAGAGAATAGAGTTAAGCAGACTGAAAAAGAATATAACTCACAATGAAGTAGACACGAATAAAAACTAAAAGTCTAAAACAATAATAGTCAAAACAATCAAGTAGATTAGCGACAGCACATACCTTAGAGATTTGATGTCTCTTCTTGGCGAGCTTCTCAGACTTGGCCTTAACTCGTTGTGCCTCAGCCAAAAGGGCCATCCTCCTAGCAGTCTTAGCATGTGGGTTGAGCTTGAGAAGCACATTCAAGTTCTTCAGAGGATTCTTCTTCAAAGTCGCCCTCTTCACCTCCTTTTTGATCGGCCTAACAACGGACTGAACCTCGTCCGAGTTGATGATCCTAGCCAGGTCAGCATTCACCATCTTCGGCCTTGGCAATACGTACCCCTTCTTCTTCTCGGAAGGCTTGTCAAATGAACCATAAACCTCATCCAACTTCTCAAATGCAGATTTAGTCCAGATGATGAAACGGCCAAGGTGTCCTCCGGGAGCGAGCTTGAGGAGGTTTAAACGGTCCACGTGGCAAATTTCAACGCCAGGAATGTTCCGGAAAGCCTTCACGAGCTTAGCTCCCTCAGTTCCATACACAATCAGAGGACCTTTGCGTGAAATATAGCGGCGGTTACGCATCTTACCCTTACCAGGCCGAATAGCGTGACTGTCCTTCGCCTTCTCAGCATCAGGATAGGCTCCGATCTGCTTTAGAGCCTTGATAGCATTCGAGGTCTTCTCAATGCCCTCAGCAGAATCCGAAACAACGAGCGGAATCTCCGGAACGGATTCCACGCGATGTCCACGTGCAAGCACGAGCGCCGGAACAGCCGAGGCGGCAATAGCGGAAACAACCGCATACCGTTTCTGATTAACCGGTATCTTCCGGTGCCAGCGGCGCCAGATTTTAGTCGGAGCGAACATACGCCCACCGCGGCACATATTCCCGAACGCGCCCTGCCCCGCGCGGTGCGTACCACCTCCCGGCACACGAGGGATACGAGAAACAGCACGGCCAGTACCCCATGACTCCGCGGAGGTCTGATGACCAGCGCGCTTCGATACAGCATACGGCTGGCGGGAATTCCTGGAGATATTGGAATGGACGAAGGTGACCACGTCAGGTCGGATCGGAGCCTTCATGACTCCCGGCAGAGGGAGGCAATCGGCGGCGGAGCCTCCGTCTGTGGCCATGTCATTCTCCAAAGCTTGGATGGTAACCAGCGGGCGCGCAGCGGCGGTGGTCATTTTCCGCGGTTCTGGAAACCGGCGTCGAGGGAGAAGGGAAGGGGAAGGAAGCTAGCAGCACTTCACTGCGCAGGGGTTGAGCTAGGGTTTAGATTCAAGTGAGTGTTATATAGGTAGCAAAAATTAGGGCTTTGTTCAACAAATGTGGGCTCTGTGAGTTTCGGCCTTCCGGTCCTTTATTTTCTTAGCCCAAATAAAGTTTCAAATCAATGGGCCTTATAGAAGACCAACTAGTGCAAGCCCAAAATACTAAATGGCAGCCTAAACCGGCTATGTGCAACTATTATTGTGTGGACCATACTATCAAATAATGTATATTCAGTACAGAAATAAAATATTTTTTGTATATTACAAATGTATATATCGTATTCATAAAAAATATATTATTTAGTATAATGTATTTTTACATTAACTATTTGCCGCTGAGTGATAGACTAGCAGACATGATTTTTTTTTTTTGTAAGTTCACAGGGTCTTTCTCTGTTCGTTTAACAAAGGGGCCAATGGAATCGTCACTTATGGAAATCGAACCCAAGTTCTCCCGAAATTCTTCCCCACAAAGAGAGCTCACTTGCCACTTGAGCTACCCCATTGGGTTAGCAGACATGATATTGATTATCTGTTTATAGATACTTTCTCAACCAAATAAACACAACTAAAGCTCGAACCCACCATCTCCCACGTAGGGATATATAGTTGCCACTGAACCATAACATCTTTGGCATAAAAATGTAATTATTAACCTAGAATAGAGTAATATGACTTTCGTTCTTAAAGTCATGAATTTGATCATTATCAATATTCAAGTTACTAAGGGGGGTGTATTCAATCACGACTTTCATGAACTTTTAAATACTTTTATCAACTTTAAAAGTTTGATGGTATTCAATTAAGACTTTTATAAACTCTTTAAAAGTATACAGGTATTCGATTCATAATTTTATAGAGTTATTAAAAGTCTACTGGTATTCAAAAAGTTACTGACTTTCACAAACTCTGTCAGAATAGGATTTCTATATACTTTCTCTTCATTAATATAAATAGATGAAATCCAACCCTCCAACCCCAAACTTTTCAATATTCTCTGCAAACTTTTTTTCCTCTATCTAAACTAGGCAAATTTTCCATCAATTTTACGGTACGTATCAAATCTTTCACAATCTTTTTTTTTTATGTTCAAGCAAATTTTTTGTTGCCATCACAACAAAATAATTGTTGCGATCGCAGCTAAAAAAAATTGCTGCGATCGCAGCAACAAGAAGCTTGCTGCTGTTCATTTTTGCAGCAAATTTTTTAAAATTTTTAATTTTTAAATTTTAGTTAATTAATATGTTTATAATTTTATATAATTATATGTTTATTACTCAACATTAGTTGTTTCATTAGTTCAAGAAATATTTTTATTGGTTATATTTATAAAAATTGATTATATTTTGTTTATGAATAATATACTCTATTTTTGTGACATCAATATTTTTTTTGTAATTTCTACAATGCACTAATTTATAGATAATATATTAATAGAAGTTATGGAATGTTTGTGAGGGTGTATTCAATTTAGAGTTTTAATGACTTTTGTAAACTTTTTAATATGAAAAAGTTTTTAAAAATCTATAAATGTTTACTCTATGGATATTTATAAACTCTTACAAAGTTTATAAAAGTTTAAAAAATTCTAGGAAAGTTTACAAAAACTCTACAAAAGTCAATTAAAATTCATCAGTATTTAAAAGTTCATGAAAGTCGTGATTGAATACACCCCTAAAAGTCTTAGTATAATTTAACTGAATTACAAGCTATTACATGATATAAACTTTCACTTCACCGCATGATTCTTACGTGAAAACCGTATACACTACTGTAGTCTCTCTATCCTCCTCTCCTGACCACACACACACTGAGCTACAAGATCAGTGGCTGCGGCGTTAAAGACGCCAACTTTTTCACTGAAGAAGATCCCAAATGGATATTCGGCTTCGATTCGCTGCCGTTTCGTCAGGGTCCCTTTGGTATAGCCCCAGAACGAGAATCCAAAAGGACCTTAAGCCCAGCTGTTCAAGAAGAGACTCTCCCCAGCAAAATGGCGACAATGGCGGCGATAGGGGTAAATTAATCTTTGTTTTGGTATATGGGGCATTTCAATCTTGTTGCTTTCACGCATTAATTTATTTCTGATTGTTGCTTTCTTATAAAAAGAAGAATATTTGTGGGATATTCATACCTGTGCATTGGATGTTTGTGGTGTAGAAGACAAATTTCAGTGAATTTTGAGTTGTTATACTGGAAAAATTAGATCTTTAGTGATCTTGCTGAGAGAAGGTGTGATTCATGGTCCTTTTTGTGGCTTAGATAGTACAGAAGTCTGCAGAAAGATGTTTAAAGCTTGCCCACTAGAGGCGAAATCCCTCACCCAGAGACCCCACATCTCGGGTCAACAGGATTGTGGAGAGAGAAATTACGGTATCACAGTGGCCCATTTGGATCCCCCCAAGGCCCTACATCTCGGTTCGACGGGATTGTGGTGAGAGAAATCACGGTGTCACAGTGGCCCATTAGGAGTGCCTGCTCACAAGGAGCTACCCCACAACTCTACAAGATGGTGAAACTCTCACACTGTGGCTGTCAAAGCTCGATCATGCGTCCTAGCCAACAATTTATCACCCAGGCAGGAACCAATTGAGCTACCCATGCGTGGCGCAGAAGATGTCTAAAGCTTTATTCAGCTACTGGAAATGGTCTTGCATATGATCTAGTGCAGTAATAGCTATACTTGTAGTTGTAGTGTCACTAGTTCTGCAATAGCTACCTTGTAGATTTATAGTCAGCCACCTACCATTATAATATTGTTTATGTTAGTTTTTCAGTTTTGAATGGTCTAGGTTGGTAGTGAATGACCACTTGAGTGCATGTATTGGTATATGCCTCTTGGAGAATGATGCTAGCTGGAATACTCGAATAGAATGGCATATTGGCATGCCATAATTATTTAAGTTGGAAAGCCGAAGCTTGAATTCGTGGGCACTTGGGATGGAGTGTTTCATTTAGGGGGATTTGAAATAAGAACTGATCATGATTCATGAGTATGCAGTTATTGCTGCATTTCTGAACCAGATACCTAAGGCATTTAAATGACTAAGAGCTCTTGGAAATTTCTTGTTTCATGACAATGAAAATCGAGGATGCCATTGTGAAAGAACTGCAAAACAAATACTTTTGTATCATAAGCCAGGTTGCAGGCAGGGTAACCAATCTTATTACGTTTCTTGTGTTTAATTTCATTCCTCACCTCAACAGACATGAGATGGAAAACACTAAAATAGCGTTTCTCCCTGTGGTTCTGCAATTTAGACACTGTTACGAACTTGCTTATAGTAATCCACTAAGGTCTAGAAGTCTTATGCGTCGATTTCCTAAACACTGTAAAAGTTAAAAAACAACAACAACCATAGCAAGTCATTACTTTGTGTGTACTTGAACATACTTGGTTAAAGCATGGATAAAGGTTAAAAGTGTTATTTACTCAAGCTATCTCCCGTGTAGGTGATAAGCTCTCGACAGATTGGGACAAGGCGTGGGCAAGCTTCAAGAAGAGAGGGAAAAAGAACATCTTCTCGCAGTTTTCTGACAAGTATGTGACCTGGAATCCTAGGCGATCTAACTATCCACTGTCTGAGGAAATTGATCCCATTAAGAGAACAGAGAAGTCAAACCTTATGCTATGGACTAGCCCAACATTCACTCTAGTAGGGGCGATTCTCATAGTTACTTTTCTTCTGGTCTATACCATTATTTTTCCACTGAAATGAAATGTCTGATGATACAATATTTCTGTAGATACAAATAAATCCCTGTTGTAAAGATCTGTCATTTGAGAGAACGGTTATATGGTAGAGAATTTGTTGAAAAATAACCTTAATTTGTCTTCAATTTGGATGCTCTCAATAAGGTATTTTAAGGTTCATGTGCTATTGGTAGCTTGTAACTGTTACTAGTGGCCACTGCNAAAAAAAAATGGCAGAATAAGTAGAATATGATTTTTATATCTCATGGGTGTAATTCTTCTTAACATTATTTTGGTTGAGTTTACCATACATAATCTTCATAGTACATATCACCTTGTTTATGTGATTTGTAGATCATTAGCGAGTTACAAATTTTTGAATAGTTGATACAAAATTCTCTCATCATCTCAAAAAAAAAAAAAAAAGTAAATGGGAGTAGGATTATTATAAATTACATTATTCTTTCTAAAATAGTAAATTAATAACATTGTGTATTCGCAGTATATAGTAGTTGTGAATCTAAAACCATATTTAAATACACATATCTTTTTTAGTTTTCATTTTAAATTCTAAATATGGAAAATGTTGCATGTATAGTATTTTTAGGCTATTCGCACCCGTAAAAGAATGGCAATTAAAAAACTGATGTGAAATGTTTTTTTAGGGATTACGTGTAGCAATTATTATTGCAATCTGATAATCAAATTGCATCAGAATAGCAATTGCAATCCTCGTATCTTTTTAATTTGTTATTATTATTTTAATTGTTATTAACACTTTATTGATAAAAATAATTTTTTTAATCAGTTGATGTGATAGGATAGTGGGTTATTTTTGAAATAGGAGAGAGAATTGTATAGATAAAGAGTAAATAGAGAATAATAACAAATTTTGTAATGTGGTACTTTACAAGTGAAAAAAAAAAATTGACAAATTGCATGAGTGTCGATAGCCTTACACATTTGTACGCATATAGTATGAGAAATTGTGTGGAAATATCCTTTGGAAACCAAGCTCATATTATATCGCTTTATAGATTGTATGATAATAATAAAAAATGTTATCATAATTTAAATCATACTCCGTAGAATATCTGCTGATGGTTAATATTTTAATACAACTATATTTTGTTTAGATAATATATTTTGTAGTATGTCATATTACGTTAGTCAACTATTAGATCATACGTAGTATTTTGTTTGCTGTTATACTGTGCCCTTTCAAAAGTAATACAGAGTATAAATGCCATATTGCCATTAGACACCTTTGAATTGTCCTAATGTTTTTATAGAAGTTATTTTTAAAAAAAAATGTTACTATAGAGGTCACATTTATCAAATAAAATGTCACTAGACACTTAAATGTAAAATAATTTCTTTTTACTGAAACACAAAGAGAATTCAACAGTCGCATCCACTGAGGCTTGAACCCATGTGAGAGTGTAAACCGGGTGCCACTAAATCACACGGTCTTTGACAACTTTTCATATTTATTAGTTACTCATCATCAATTGAAAAATGAATTAATCAAATGAAGTTACATTATATGTCAATCAAGACAAAACTTAAAACATTTGTTATGTTGGATCACAAGCTGCAGCAAAAGTTGTCTGTCTCGGATTCTTGGGCTTAGCAGGACCATGAAATGATACCCCAGATTGATTAAACAGCGACAGCAAATGCAGCAGCTCTTCATGGGAGAGCTTTGATGGCCTCTTATCATCAAATCCACCAGAACTTAGAATGTTCATAATCATCTCCCTAAAAGAGGCCAACTCTATTATTTCCAAGCCAGACTGCAAACTACACTCTTCAACACTTTCTTGCAGTTTCATCAGCTCCATTAACAGCCTTTTCTGCTTAAACGTCGCGCCCAGGGTCTTGTTCTTCTTGGTAAAACAGGTTCTTGTGAATGCCCACCATTCATCAAGATTGACATCTGGGATTGAAGCTTTTGGATGAATCTTGACGACCGAGGAATCGACTTTTGGGCAAGGTAAGAAGTCCCTCTTGCTCACATCCATCACAAACTCCACATCAGCCACCAGCTTCACATTCACGGCCAGCCTGTTGAACTCAGAATCGCCCGGGTTCGCCAGCAGCCTCCTCGCGAATTCCTTCTGTAGCAGAAGTGTGGCGCTCCGATATGCATTCGCCCCGAACACCAATTTAGCCACCAGAGGTGAGGAAATCCCATATGGAATGTTGGCTACCATGAGATCAAACCGCGGAAACTCGGTCTTTAGCGCATCTTGGCATACAACCTGAAAGAAAAAAAGCCCAATAAGAATTAGCATTTTCTAATACACGTTTCAAAGTTCAACACATAAGCTTCATTCAGGCATTTTAACAAACAGTTTGCCCGAATTGATCATACAGTTAATATATCATCGAGGCCGTGTTCACTATTCAGCTAAAGACCAAGTTTCCTGAATTGATTAGCATCTTCTAGTAGTCTAGTACACGTTTCAAACGCATAAGCTTCATTCAGACATTATAACAAACAGTTTGCCCGAATTGATCATACACTTAATTTATCACCGACGCCGTGTTCAGCCGCGCGTTTGTTAAGGATCTCCACCATGCGTTTGTCAATCTCGATGGCTATGACTCTTTCGGCAACATTTAAGAGCTTAAGAGTGAGGTTTCCGGTGCCGGGCCCGATTTCCAGGACAGTATCAGTGGGGAGTACGTTGGATTTCCCGACGATGGAGTCTAGAATTCGCGGGTTAGTAAGAAGGTGTTGGCCTCTGCTCTTGAGCAAATATATGTTTGCTTCTTGGTTTTCGATTTTCCGTCGAACGTTGCCGTCGTCTTCTTCGTGGTTGCTCCTGCCGCCGTTGAAGCGACGGCTTGATTTTGAACGAAGCTGTCGCTGAAGAAAATGCCGGGGAAGGAGGTGCCTGAAGATATTATATTGGAGCAGATATTGACGATGAAGCATTTTCCACGATTCTCGTATGATTCCGGGATGTTTTTCCGACCGAATCAACCGTTCAAAGTTTGAAGCTGAAGAAGGATGAAGAAATAGGCGGGTACTAAATGGGCTGGGTTGGACTTTCCTAAGCCCGATTGTCTTTTGGTCTTTAAAAAAAATTATTGTTAGGCCATGATAAGAATTGTCTAGTATGCAAAGGTTAATTGCCTACTAGCCTATGGCCCAACCCCATTTTTTTATAAACCCATATTAGCCCAGAGTCACAAGAGATATTAATTGGTCATATAGAAAAATGGATACAAGAGAGAAAGACATATAACAGGGCGTTTGGTTGGAAGGAAGGAATTAGGGGGGAAAGGAATTGTAATTCGGTGGGAAAAGAATAAGGTGGAATAAAGTAGGAATTCAAATTACAGTGTTTGGTACGGAGAAATATGAGTACATGGAATTGAAAGGGAATAAGTGATACAATGACCAAAATGCCCTTATGCAATAATAATAATAATAATATTATTATTGTTATTATTATTATTGTTATATAAATTATATAACAATAATAATAATAATATTATTATTATTAATATAAATTATATAACAATAATAATATTATTATTATTATTATATAATTTATATAATAATAATAATAGAATGATTTTGTTTATTTGCGTTGAATCATTAATTGTGAAAGCAATTTCAATTTGCTTTCGTTCAGTAATCCAAATGGAATCTGGAATGGTCATTTGCATTTGAGGGGCAAAAATGTCTCAAAGCCTATTTTTCTCTCCCACTGACTGCCGAATTGTAATTCTTTGGGGTGAGGTATGAATTCTAATTCAACACTTTGAGGGAATTGCAATTCGGTGGAATTGCAATTCCCTCCAACCAAACGGCGTAATTGTGACTTTCATGGAATTTCAATTCAACTACGGCTAAATTACGGTGAACCAAACGGGCCATAAATGTTGGAGACTAAGTCCAACCACTTATTCACTTCTCCAAATTGAAGAATATGTCTAACTTGTTTTCCAAAACTTAAAAAAAAAAAAAGAAACAAAATAAAAATGACAGTTTTAGTTATTCATGAGGAAAATATAAATTTAGTCATTCAATTATTAGTAATACACATTTAGTCCTTCATTTACTATTCAAAGTGGTATGTAGATTTAGTTCATAAATAATCAAATCAACTATTTTATTAAGCGATATATTTATGGCAAAAATAATCATCCAAACATTTCTTTATTTTGTTCAAATGGGTTCATATCACATAAAAATAAATTAATTTCTTCAATTAATAAATACACCTTAAATCTAACAAATGAGTAGCCAACCAACCAATATATGTTCCATCCTGGATTAGATCTACAACATATCCTCATCGGATCTTCAAAGATTGCTTTCGCAATCTCCATACACCCACGGCCATTCCCCATTCCCCATTCATGCTAAATGAGCTACCCCAAACCTAAAGTCGATCTTTAAGAATCAATCTACATACATTATATATTATGGACGACAAAACAAAAATTATTAGCAAATGCGAAACATCCATGATGAGGACAAGACACCAAACAATATAATATAAGCGGAAAAAAATCGTGAGTTGTTTAACGAGTACAATGTAGGCATGCATGCACGCACGAATGATAACAATGAATATGTGGAGCCGTGGAAATGAAGGAACGACGACACACTACTGCACATTTGTTAGCTAGTGTGCCCACCCCTAATGAATTCGTCCACCACCTTTAAAAATAAAAAAAAATTATCTGAATTTTAATTTAAGGTTTTGTTTGTTTGCGTGGTCGTACGATCCGAGTAGTTACTTGATACATATGTTTGGTTTCTGCTCCTGCCATTTCACATTATATAATAATTGTCCTTCACTGCATTTCTAACTTCTCTAATACAATGCCTTCCCATTTTTATTTTCCAGCTTTTGGTGTGTTTGGGTAAACTAAGTGTGTAAGGTTAAGAAAATGATATTTGGATTTGTATATTTATGTTGATTTTGACAGCCTTAAATTTCATTTGATTTGTAGTCGATACACAATAGTCTAAGTTTATGTGGTTTGTGTTGGAAAAAAAGAGAGAGTATAAAATGACATTTTAAGTGGTTATTTTGTGGTACAAATATATGAGGATCCACTTCTGATTTGGATCGGATCAAAGTGGATTTAGGTTCTTCGTAGTTAGACGGAAGAGTCTGAATGCATGATGGGTGAATGAGAAATTTGTTCTCCATTAAACCATTTGAGTTAGGAAAATAATGTGGGAAGGCTTTAAAGTAGCTTTAGTCTCAGTGTCTCACATTGGTAAGGGAAGTGGGTTTGCACCACTATTTATACAAGAGTCGTCGCCCCAACTGGGCGTATGTTTGGGTGTTGTTGTGCACGCCCGAAACGCACACAGTTTCAAACACGCTTAATGCGGACGCCCCAACTAGGCATTGTTGTGCACGCACGAAACGCGCACAGTTTCCAACAGATGCTTAATGCGGACTAGGCATTGCTGTGCACGCACGAAACGCACAGTTTCAAACAGATGCTTAATGCGGATGCCACACCTGGGCGTTGCTGTGCACGCACGAAACGCGCACAGTTTCCAACAGATGCTTAATGCAGACTGGGCATTGCTATGCACGCACGAAACGCGCACAGTTTCAAACAGATGCTTAATGTGGACGCCACACCTGGGTGTTGTTGTGCACACATGAAACAAGTTCAGTTTCAAACACGCTTAATGCTTGATGTGCACGCATGAAACAAATTCAGTTTTTGCACGAAACAAATTCAGTTTCAAACACGTGCAGCTTCTACCGGCGAGAGTTCCGGTCCGCGCAAGCCCTCGGAGGTCACATGAACGTGCACAGGAGAGATAGGGCTAGGTTGAAGCAATCCTCACCGCCCGTTGAAGCCGACGGCAGAGGTGTTCCCAACGCTAATAATTTACCTAAGTACACTCCTCCCACGCACAGTTTCACACAAATGCTTAATGCGCAACTAAACTAATTAAATTTAATAGGTGGGAGAACTTGTAGGATCATATCACTACACATCCCATTGAGAAGTTGAAATTTACGGTAGCCCAATCTAGCTTAACTTTTGTACTCCGGATCTTTGGCGTGTAAATAACTTTTACTTGAGATAACTTAGTCTTCTTGGTGCTAAATATCTTTCTTTCAAATAGTCCTTTCTCGTCACATACCATCATCCCAACAAAAGCAGCAATAATACACTCTTTGGGTGAGATTGTATCTGCATAACATGGTATTTTTGAGCAGGTAAGTAACGTTAATATTACAACATTCCCCACATGCACCACGGCCACGGGTCCAGTGATTAAAACATAGAAATGTCATGTTTGACAACAATAGACAGCGATGAACAACGGCATATATAATTCTGTAGAAATGGGAGGCAATTAATCAATCAGGTCCGAGATTCCAGCAAATCAACGCCCTATTTATGATCCGTTGGATATCCATAATTAAGTCCCATATTTTCTTCGACCTTTATTATGGACAGACTAGAAAACGTAGAATGAAAACTCATGATGATGATCAGATCAACGGCTCAAAAGGCATAATTAGTCAAATGGCTAACCACGTTGCTTCACTTTGATCTCCAACATCCGTTGCAGATTTATATACCCAAAAAGGCCTAAAGATTACAGAATCACAGATCCTCTTTTCGACCACTCTTCCCCTTTATCACTTTGTCCGTAAAGGGCACAAAAGGTATAACCCAATGTCAACACTTGATTTTGATTACCCCAAACATAACGTAACAATACAGTAAATATTTTTTTAAAAAATAAAATTTAGCATTCAATTCTTACTGCATGCAATTATTTTTCATACATGGATAGGTCACGAGTTCAATCATTACAACACCCTATTGTTTGAATTCATCATACATAATCTTTTTAGGCCAAATTATATTATGAATCACTAATAAATGTTTATTTTTAGTATCCTAAATGCTCATTTTTAATGTACTACAAGTTTATTTGAGGTATACATAAAAATGAACATCCAACATACTAAAAATGAAATTTTTGTATATTAAAAATAAACATGTATGCCAATCACCTTATACTCAGATGACATGTAGTGATTTTCTCGTATAAAAGGTCATGAGATCGAGATCCACCATATAATCTGACCATTCTCTACAATATAATTAATAACTATGGTTTCCTAAGATAACTTTGAACTTAATATTTTTCTCCCAGTACCAAATGAGCCATAAAATTTTTATTTTATTTTTTATTTTTAATGTGATGTTGGGTTGTACTAAAAAAAATGTGATGTTGGGTTGTGAGTGGCCATGATAAAATATACCTAAAAAGTTGGTAAACAAATTTAATTTATGC
>CM008339.1:3098506-3110118 GCA_002525835.2 Ipomoea batatas
ATATATATATATATATATAATTTATTTTCTAAACATTGCTTACCACTATATCAACATTGACCAGTTAAATACGTCAATTTCAATTTAATTGCATAATTTCAAGTTATTACAATTTGTAAAATTTGATAGCCTAATTATATATTCGCTTATAATTCAAAAGTATTGTCAAAGTAGACCGAAGTCTTTAGACTGATTCGCACTCGTCCCACGATAGGACAAGTTAAAGCTATAAAAAAAAATGACCTACGAAATAGCGTGTCTAACAGGCTTGTCCCGCTAAGGTCCGCACGAACGACAGGCCAAGCCCTATTTTATATATATTTTTTCAAAAAATAAAAGTCTATAAAGCCTGTTAACCAATGTGGAGCGCGCTAGGATTACATGAATCCTAACTCGGGTCGAGTCTATGGACTGACCCTCAAAAGCCTGTCAGAAATTTAATTGCACTGGGACAGGCTTTAAGAATACTACACTTCAATGATCTATTTGAACTTTTTTTTAAAAACACATTTGAACATTATTCTGAGGGAAAAGGGTCAAATAAGCTCTCCAACATTACTTAAGGAGTCAATTAGGCCCCTGAACATTTTAAAGTAGCAATTAAACCCTTAAACATTGTATTTTGATGCAAAAAAGCCGATAAACTTGTTAATGACCTGTGATCACATGTCATTAAAATTTCGGCCAAATTTCCGGCACTCTCCGGCTATATTCCGGCACAAAAGTCACCGGCGAACGGTCGCCGCCTCCTCACCGGAGAAGGCGACCTTCTGTGTCGCCTTGTGAGAAGGCGTCGCCTACTCCGGTGAGGAGGCGACCTTCTCACAGTGAGAAGGCGACGACCATCTCTGGTCGCCTCCTCACCGGAGAAGGCAACCCAATGGTTGCCTTCTCCAATGAATCACCGAACGGTCGCCGGTGATTTTTGTGTCGGAATATGGCCGGAGTGTGCCGCAAATTTGGACGGAATTCTAATGACATGTGATCACATGTCATTAACAGGTTTATGGGCTTTTTTGCATCAAAATACAATGTTTAAGGGTTTAATTGCTACATTAAAATGTTCAGGGGCCTAATTGACTCCTTAGGTAATGTTGGAGGACTTATTTGACCCTTTTCCCTTATTCTGAAGATATATTATTGGAGAAAAATCTTACAGCTTTAACAACGTCGGCGCGCAGCGTCTCCTCTGTGAGCCGTGCCACCTCCAGCTGCATCTGAGCTTCACCCAGTTCCTGCAGAGCTTTTGCTTCCGATTCCTTACTCTCATTCAACTGAGCTTTCAAATCCCCAACCAATCCAATCGTCTCCGCGAGCTCCAATCTCAGATGACAAATCTCGCCGTGGGCAGATTCCGCGTGCCTCGCCTGGGCGGCTTCGGCTCCACTCACTCTCTCGACCTGCGCCTTGAGCTTCTGGATTTCAGCCATGGCGGACGCTAAAGCTGCGGAGTCCAATTCGTGCTGTTTCTGCAGGGCTTCCAGCTCGGATTGCCACGCGCGGTCGCGGTCCTGTGAGATCTTGCGCAGTTCTTGCAGCCGAGCTTCCTCGGAGTCGGAGAATTCCAGGAGTTGGTTTTGGGATTCTTCGAGGTTTTTGGACATGGCGGCTAGCTGCTTCTTTGTTTCTTCTGCCTCGCGCTGCGCCTTCTTCTTCAGTGAGTCTGATGAAGTTAGCTGCTCTCTTGCCTTCTTTAGGTCCTCTTGCAGTTGAAGAAACTGTGCCTCTAACTCGGAGGATTTGCTGGGGAATTTCTTCTGGGTTTTCCACAAAATCAAAGATGGCATGCATGGAGCATCTTAGTAAACCCAAGATTACTATTTGAAAATGTACATTAAACAAAATTCGTCATCTAATCCTAATCACTAAAGAATCACATAATAAAACGTACTCTTTATAACTGATTGATTTAAATCAAGAAAGCTAAGAGCATCCCTATCAGTGATGCTTGGGGGTTCATAGCACAGTGCAATCCTACATGGAAGAGTGAGAAAGGGAGAAAGAGAAAATTGGAGAGCAACTGCAAGAGGCGCATTTTGGAACAGTGCAGACGGAAGAAGTTTGTTTGCTGCTGTGCGCGTTGTGCGCACAGCAGGCGCCTAACACCTCTATTATTTAATTATTTTTTAAAAAAAATCATATTTATTTTATTTTTTTTCTTCCCACCCCTTTTCTCTTTCCTAATCACACTTACAAAAACTCCTCAATTACCGTGAAATATACCCACTACTAAGGATGCTCTAATAAGTTGTTACAATAAGGAATGAACCATTCTAGGTTGTGCATGTTGATCGGCTCAAACAAACCAAGAAGGCCAACAAGCATGTTCTTGATGGATGTCAAATTTATTGTCTTACAATTACCAAGCGACAAAAACTTGCCTGAAACCGTTTCATGGGTCTCAATCCTTGAGACGGGTTGAAATTTTTTATTAATGAGATCAAAGAGTAGACCGTCCCACGGATTGAAACCCGTGAGACGGTCTCACACAAGTGTTATCTTTACCAAACCAACTAACAAGCTGATCAACTTAATTGGGGATTTCAGAAACGTCAAAAGGTAAACTTTTTTCAAATGAAAAATGCTACTTTAAGGAGTTTTCGTGCATTATAGAATACGGGCACATATCAAAGTAGTGTAGAGTACCGAACATATNCCACCTCCACTCCCACCAACCGAACCTACAACATAAGACCAAGAAACCCAATAATAAAGCTGTGCAATCAAATGACAAAACAATTCAAATGTCATTAGTTAATGGGCAATCCCAGTCAAATTAGTCAGACTGTTGGCCGATCGATAACCACAAAGAGGTTTTAAATTCGACTCTTAGTGGGTGCGGTCTTCTTAATTTGAGCTGATCAACTATGAGCAACTTAGACTGATTTATCTCTTTGTAATTTTTTGCTGACTAAGATTATAAGACGAGATTTTTCCAGTGCATATTCTTTGATGTCATTAATAAAGCCATCCTTTTCATGTTTTTGCTGGCTTCTTTTCTACTCCTTTTTGTTGTACTGTGTTGCAACTACATTGTGGGCAGGGTGATGATAACAACTATGACCCACTTTTTACAGGATATCTTTCAAAATTTCCCAATCAACAGAGTAATCATACTGCTTTCTAATCACTGTCAAGATTAAAGTGATGTCCAGATTGGATCTTGCTTATTGTTTTTCACTATATTAATATGTTTCAAAGCAATTAAGCAAGTTGGGAAAGGACTCCAAAGTTGCTTTTGGGTTTGGGTATTCAATGATACACATAAAGCACTTTTTTGCCCTTTTTTCTTTACTGTAAATAAATCCGCTCCTCCAATTTACTGCAAACAAATGGTATTTTATTTTTTCAAGTTGGGCTCTCAACCCTCATGAGAGCTATTTCTTGTTTCTAATCATCTTCATCCAATAAAAGTTTATTTACCTTATCAAACTAATAGTAATAATTGTTTTCAAAAAAACTAATAGTAATTATTCTCAAAAAAAAAAAACTAATAGTAATAATTATTTTTTTAATGTTTTTCTTTTCTTTTTTCTTCATTTTCTGGTTAGCATTCAAAAAAAAAAAAATATTAAATGCTGTGTATTGTAATAGGATGGAAAGAATATTATTTATGGATGACTATTAATTATTTTGTATCAATATATGTTACAAACATAAATTGATTGAAGACACCAACCAACATTTTTGTTTAAAAGAATTCAACATCAATCAAACACGTGACATTTAGATCCACCAATTTGATCATTCTTTTCGGGGCATGATCCAACATTTTTAGCACAATTTATAACCTTTTCAATGTAAAATTAAAATATAGACATAATTTAAGACTTCTAATTTTTTTCCCTCTTATACGGGTCAGGGTGTGGGCTCTTGGGGCAATAGATTTCACAACATTGTTGCAAAAATCACGCCTAGGCGCCAAGAAGGTCGCGGGCCGACAATTAGCTATTGTTTTTTTTTTTTTAAATGTGTTATTTTTCTTAAAACGACGTTATTTTGAGAAAAAAAATCTCAAATCTTTCAAATCGGTCCCAAACACAAAAAAATGTAAAATAAATAAATCAATCAATCAAAATCATCTACTTTAATATCAATACTTTGTAAAATTGTGTTTTGATTCTTTAAATCTTTATAAAATTTACAATTCTATTTGTATTTTAGGTTAATATTTAATATTTTAGTATTAACTATTAAAAATATTAAATATTTTATAATTATCAAATCTTTTAAAAACATTAAAAATTCAAAAAAGGACACAAAATAAAAATAAAAAGGGCACTATCTAGGCGCTCCGGGACGCTCAGGGAAGGCCTAGCAATTTTTGCAACATTGGTTATCAATGCATTAAATTTAGTAATCTCTAAATATGATTTTAAATAAATGGCAAATATCAATTGAAGGATTTGTTCCATATCAACAATTAAAACGCAAAATTATAGTGAGATTACATATTTATGTCATTATATGCTTGAAAATACCAAATAATCCATAACTCTTTATATTCGAATATAATATCTAATTATGACTGTTTTTGGATGACGAGAAAATTTGTCATCACTATTCGGGAGTATGCATTGAATAAGCCCTGCTCATCTGTAATAGTCCAAATATTCGAGAGTATGCATTGACAAGACTCGAACTCGTTTTAGATTCAAATATAAATATCTCTAAATATGATTTTGATTTTTGAATAAATAACCAATTAAAAAAAAAACAATGTAAATTCTTTCAAAAAAAAAAAAAAACCAATGTAAATGCCAGCATTATTAGGGTAAATGGGTAATGATATTAAAGTAAGGCACATAAACATAAACGTGCATATGCTTAGTTGTTCATAGGATAAATATGGAAAGCTGTTAAATTCCGACATAAATCTTGGCACTGATTTATATGACAGCTTCTCACCCCGCCTAATGCACTCTCATTCCTTACTATCTAAACGACTAAAACCCATTTCCAATCTTTTTCAAATTTTCAAATCTCCGCTTTTTCCATTAATGGATTCATTCCTTTTGATACACTATTCATCTATATATATATATATATAGAGAAAGCACATTCGTCTCAACTGGTCACTGGTCACAAGAGTGAAGTTTGGGAGGAAAGAAACATCATTACGATGTCGGAAAAATGTCTGATGATGAGTTCTCTAGCAATCCTAGCATGCCACCCGAGTTCCACCATTAGATGCTTTAAGCCAAGGCCGAGTGTGGTGGTTTCCCCCAAAAGGGAAAAGCCTGATTCTGAAGACTATGAAGAAAACCCTAAATTACCCCATGAAAGCTTGGATTCACATGCAAAAAGGGTTTTCTCCCTCCCAAGGTTGAAAGAGGTGAGTGTACCCTTTGAGCTCTTGGAAGAGGTTGTTGAAGGGGAGGCGTTATTGGGGGTTGTGGAGGCGGTTTTTCGGGCGGGATGGAAGTGCAATGGCGGCGCCTACACAATCCGGAAGGTGTTCAGAGTGAACCCTGAAAGCGGGGTTTATGAAATGTTTGAAGCGTACAGAAAGGCTGTGAAGGCAAAGGGAGGGTTGTGGGGTGATGGGAATGAGGTTTTGAGGTATAGGGGCACGGCCATTACGTGCTCGTTAGGGTTCAGCCAATTCATGAGCACCTGTAACAGGAGAAGTTGCGGGGTTTGTAGGATAATTGGCCGCCATAACAGCAATAACAATAATGCTGCAATGGATATGAGGCCTGTGACACTTTCCAAGACTAGCTGGAGAGCTCACAGAAGAGCTGAGAAATGCCGGGGCGGCCGGGACGATAACAAGAGGGCCATTGTTGTGTGCAGGGTGATTGCAGGCCGAGTTGCTCGGTGCTGCAATGGGAGTATAGTGAATGGGGAAGAAGATGGGGAGTTTGACTCTGTGGAGAACATGGATGCCTCTGAAAAGCTTATGGTTTTGGACTCCAGGGCTATATTGCCATGCTTTGTGGTTTTGTATAATGTCCTTTGATTTAGTTGCATAGAATATAATGAGTTTTGTTTCAGAATCATTCATCAAAGGATTAGACTTTTCTGTTGAAGCATAGTTTCTTGTATTTCCAGATTTATGTTTCTTTGCATGTCTTTCGAAAGGTTCCACACTGTTGGAGAATAGCAGATTAATATAAGGCAGAAATAATGGGTCCTCTTGGACAACCCCAACCAAGTTAAATTAATCAAGCTATTAATTTGATAATTATAAAGTTACAAGGTTTGACCTTGGGTCACAAGGTAAAGTTTAGCCATTGCACACCCTTAAATAGTTAGTTATTGCTAGTTTCACATGTCACTTGAAAAAAAAAAAGGGTAATCTCATAAATTTACAATTTATCAAAAATTTCAAAGAGTTCTTCCATGTTAACAAAGATAAGATTAGCATCTATAAATTTACAATCTATCATCCTCAGGTAACTAAGAGTTGTGCTTTGTGCTAGCCCAATTTCCCAGTTCTGTAAATATGGTGATATTTGTGCTGGAAGAAGTACTCTCAGATGTTTCTCAGATTCTGTAACACTAATGTATTCTACCAAAAATGGTTCTGCTATCCGTCCATGATTCTTGGTTCAAATATAAGACCTGATGTTTTCTTGTAGAAGCTCTGCAGAATTCTGATATTGTGGACAATGTTGAACACCTTAATAAGATCATGAGATCATGTTTCTTGAAGCGAGTTTGTCCCCGAGTATTGTAACCTTCCATGAATCCGCTTGGAGCATAAAAACAGAAAGCTTCTTGGGCACAACTGCAGTTTATACATTATGCATATGAGAAGGATTACGAGGTTGCGAAAAAATTATGCTTCATGCAGAGAGAAATAGAGAGCACACAGTCATGTATGATCACTCTCATTTCATGTATTAGGGAGTTAAGAAGATGGGAAACTTCATTAAAGTTTATTTTTATGCATAGGGTAAATTTTCAACAAACAATTGAACACTAAATTGGGAGAGGGAAACCTTTGAATCTATTGTCTTCTGTAATTATTCCAAATGTTTCTGCAGTTTCGCGGATCATGATACCATTTAGTCCAGTATAGCCATCTAGCTTGCAATGAGCAACTGGCAAAAAGAAAAAGGAAAAAAAAAAAAAAGGAGAATTATCAACAAGCATAATTAACTAAAAACTAGTCATTGAACTTATGTCAATAATATTTGGATTCCCATTCAACATTGTGTTGATCAGGCATAGAAAAAGAAATATCTTGGTTTTTGCATATCTCATTTCAATAGTGTATTCGGTTTTGCATTTCTTAAAAGGGCCTATTTATGAATATACTTGAATGTAGTATGCAAATCAAGATGAAGCATATAACTCAACCTAGAATGAGTGCACCATGCAAGTCCGCATTCAGGAGACATTGTGCCAACTGGTTTTTCCTGCAAGGTGGTCCAGTGGGTCAAGTAGTACGAGGTTGGAAGATTCAATAACAATGGATTGACGAGAAGTGCAATATTTGGTAAAAAAAAATGTAGAACTCCAGAGAGTTTTAAGAAATAGTTACCCGACACTTTTCACAAGTTTATTTATATAGCACTTCCACATTTCATGCATTTGTTTGTAGATCTCATACCTATAAAGTAAACAAAGGGCATTAGAGAAAAAGAAAACGGAGTGTATGTAAGACTTGAAATCTAACTTTTTGTTCAAAATAGTAATACCCACCCCAAAGAAATCATGACATAATCATTTTAGCAAAAGATAAATTCTTCAGTAAGAAAGTACTGAACTCACTTGTGGAGCTCCGGAGGCAAATCAAATGATCTACATTTTTTGTGTTGCTTTAGTGACATATGCTTTTTGGATCGTTTTGAGCAGCTCTTTAAAGCCCGCAAGCTAGCATTACTAGACATGCTACTTTTGTGCACAACATTATCAAGAAGAATATAGTTGTCAATTTTCACACTTTTAGAACCCTGCATGTATTTTTGTGCTGAATCGCCATGTTGGAGAAGCTCGTGCAGTACATAATCAACTGTGCTTTTACTATTAGAAACCTATACCAACCAAGCACATCGTTAGAAAATGCAAGAAGCTGTTCCTAACCTCTAATCAGAGAACGTTTTTAGGAGCATGTTCGGACAGTTAAATCTAAATTAAGGTGGAATGTTACATTATTACCTCGCTAACAGTTGATAGAATATTCCCGTCAACAGAATGAGAGAGCTGAAAGTATGCTGGGTGGTTTGCTTCTACATCTGTTGCATTATTACAACATAAAGTAAATGATCCCAACAAAAAACATACTCTTATGTGTATCTCAAAATGAAAACATAAAAGTTTGAATTAGAATTGTACCTTGTGATGAGGAATGACCTGAAAATGAAACGTTACCTAGAAATAATAATGAAATCAACACAAATCAGATGCATGGAAAAATTAAAACTTTTACAAGTTTATACTAAGTAAATACCAGAAATATAAACCCAATATCCTTCCCCACCATTATCAGATAACAATTACTAACTGAAACTACTGCCTATAGAATAAAGAGGACACTCATTATAGCTACCATTACACTCTGCTCCTCCATAGCTAAATTACATTATCAGATAAAATGTGGAGCACTGCCTGCCTAGGTAACGTTAAACTGTAATTTCAATTTTCAACCTTATTCCAACCTCCATAAAATTACAGGTTCTAAACAGCAAATAGTACCACAGACATAATAAAACACATCAGAAATCCTCAATCTTTATATCTAGTTAAGCAAATTTGGCTTATACTAGAAAAAAAAAAAAAAATCCTCAATCTTTATATGTAGTAAAGCAAATTGGCTTAAACTAAACTTGCAATAGGGCACACAACAACATAAATTGCCATGAGAAAGGGGAACATGACTTGAGAAAAAACAAGATGGGATTTTTATTTATTTTAATATTAAAAAAACGAACCTTTTCTAGATGGGGCATTTGAAATCGAGGGATCAGAGGAAGAAGGAGGTGTATTAGTAATCTGAGAAGGAGTTTTGTTTCGTTGAGGAGTAGTGCCGATAAGAGTTCTTTGCTTCTTGTTGTTGTGCTCCTGTTGACGGCGGAGGTCGGTTTCAGCTTGTGCGAATCTCCGTTCCAACGCCTCCAGAGTCCGTTTCCGTTGCTCTCCGGGAGCCTTGTCCGTCGCCATAGCTCAACTGCGAGTTACCGGTTCGCGGATACTACAAAGTGAATAATTTATATATGAATGTTCACAACTAAATATAAATAGATTCGAATTTATATACTGACAATCTATAGAATAACCATTGAAAGTCCAGGCGCAATTCTGCGGGTTCCACATTTGGGTAATTAGGGGTTAGGGATTCCAGTCCCTTACAAATTTGATGGGCTAGCCCAGCAAAAGGGGACTGGACCGAACCGGACCATACTTTTAAGTCTAGGGGTGAGCAAACGGTCGGTCGGTTACATAACCGACCAAAAAACTGAAAAATCGATTGCAAATTTTGACCATCATAACCGATCGAGGTAAATGTCTTAACCGACCGAAAATCGATCATCAGTTTCGGTTGGTTATCTCGGTTAACCGAAAAACCGAACAATTGCACTAGTTAAGTAGTTAAAAAACTTTAAGCATGATGCGAACCCAGTAACACACAACACACTGTTTGAAATTTTACAAACCTGAGGCTCCAATATTAATTTTCTTAAGTCTCAAACACAGCAACTTCATAGGTTATTTTTTCAAAAATTTACACAAAATATTAATTAACAATTAAAGAAAACTTTAAAAATTTCAAAAACAGTAACACACTGTCCAAGTGTCCAGACTCCAAAAATAATTTTGAAACACTAACAACAGAGTCCACGATACGATTTTGCAAGAAATATATACAAATTTAATGTATGAAAATATGAAATACAGAGAGTTGCAACAATTACAGCATATAAGGTAAGAAATCCCTTTTAATTTAATATGTAAAAAAAAATTACTTAGAACCTTGGAGTTACAGTGAGTCAGATCGGTGACTCAGTGAAGAAGACTAGCAGAGCCGCAGAGGGCTGATTGGCTGAAGGGCAAGGCTAAGGTGAGGACTGAGGACCGACTAGCGAGGTAGGAGGCCGGAGGGCATCATCGCACGAGGGAGCAATTGCTTGTCTGCCTGTGTGAGCATAAATATAATATGTGCAGTCCAACTATCAGCTTAAATTTTTAGTTGAGATGGAGCACATGCTTTAATTTGATATTAGAGCCATGTAGAAGATCGTAGGTTTGAATCTCCGCGTGGGGAGAACTGAAGAACCATCGTGGCGTCGTCTGTGGAGTGGAGAAGGGAATTAACGAATAATGGATTAGGGATTGGGGATTTACTAGCTGTAAACATGGTTTGGACATTTGTGTTTTTATATTGGGCTTTTGGGCTATTTGGTATTGGACAGAATAAATGGGTGAACGCTGAACAACAAACAATGGCTATATTATATATGTATATATATTGGTCGCTTATCGGTCACCGACCGAAACCGAAACACCAAACCCGTAAAATAACCGAAACACTGAAAAATTGATTTTTTAAAAAATGTTAATAACTGAAACCGATCGATAACCGACTTTTTCGATCGGTTCAGTTATCGATTATCAGTTATCGGACAGTTAACCGATATTTTGCTCACCCCTACTTTTAACAGTGACCTTAGTTTTTTTTTTTGTTTTTACACAATAATAATACGGTATCCGTTTAAAGAGTCAATACCCCACTGCTGAAATTCGATCTTGTGACATTTCCTCGACAACAATAGAATACCTACTATACAAGATAAAGATAATCAATACTATTTTAATGGATAAGAGATTAAAGATGATAACATAAATAATATTAAATTAATTAATTATTTCAATACTAAGGCTTACCAACATCAATAGAATACCCACTATACAAAATATGAAAAAGTCACACCAAGTAGACTATTTGGTCGATAATCAAGCCTATTGAGGTTAAGTTCCAAACATAAAAATTATGTCAAACCATCTCACATAAGATACGTAATTCTTTTTAATAAAGTACATTCTTTTAAATTATATGCTTCGCGTAAAATAACCTCACACAAGACCAACAAATCCCAAGCCTTTTATTTTGATGTTTAATCTAATTGTATTGGTAACGCAATCCTCTTATGATACCATAGAAATTTGACTTACAAACTAAATAAATTTCACATTAGTCCTTATTTGAGATGAAGACTGTAGTTCAATAAACTCTGCTGACTTTATCTGGAACCAGACACCAAACAAGAATGAATCTTTAGTACAATTCTGTAGAGAAGCTGAAGTTTTACAAATACATGAATACAATCATCTTTTTTCTCCAGTCATTGTTCTCTGATATAGCACCATTTTAATGAGAACAATTAGTTGATCTTCCCCATTTGTATTTCCAGCAATGGAGATGCTCACCTTTGGCGGCACGCCTTGGCCTGGCTTGTGAAGGTGGGTACGAGAGCCGCTTCTTCACAGAACCAGCTGATCCCTTTTCGAGAGTCCCATTCTCCACGCCTAATGGACTTTGCAACCGCGCTTTTGTCTTTGCTGATTTGGTGGGCGTCGTTTGTCTCACAAGCCCTCTTAAAGCCTTCAATGGCCTCCTAGCCTGCAAATAATGAATGAAAACCGGCACCATTTTAACTTCTACC
>CM008339.1:3138326-3150145 GCA_002525835.2 Ipomoea batatas
CCGGAAACCCACTCCAATAACATCCCTCCGCCGAATAGAGGCGGCGGGAGGCACAATTTTCGCCGGCGGCCGATCGCGGCGGCGCGTCACAAATCCAAGGGCGTGAGAGCGAGTAAGGGTGGACGTAATGTAAGATCAGACAACATCATCATACAATTTCGTTGCTAATTACTCACTCGCATTTTATCCGTTTTATTTACTATTCATTAGTCAAACCAGCTTTAAACATTGATTTTTTGGGTTGAATAGTATTTTAGTGTAGTTTTTAAATATATAATCTTTGTATACTAACACTAAACTTTATATCATAAAAAATTAGATTAAAAATAATTTTAGTCAAGTCTTTAAACCAGACACATATATTATTGTATCAACCTGAGCTGCATTTCTTATGTGATTTCTTGTTTTTTTTTTGTAGGGGAAGAAGAAGTAAGAAGAAGACTAATGATGTTGAGCAGTGCATCCTAGCAAGAAGATCGACAATTAATTAAGAGAGTATTGATGATTAAGATCTGATGGGGTTTATTTGATGTATTGAAATTGATGATGATGATCAAGAACAGCTAAGTTTCTATTTTGTGATGTGCTAAGAAGAATTGATGTTTTCTAGAAACTAAGAATCAAGAATATATATATTATATATATATATATAGTATCATCAAATGTGGTCACATTTCACTGTATTTATTATTTTACAGTGTGGAAGATAATCGTAGAACTTGTTTGGTGTTAGGTTATTGCGTATTCAGAAAGTAATGTGAAGATAAAAGTAATTTATTAATGATGTTGATGAGCTATTTGAGCTTTTAATATCCATTCGTCCCAGTTTGTGCAGTAAGTAAAAGTTTAGTCTTTTGTTTAGCTGAATTACCATAATTTACATCTTTTCGTACGCTTTGTCGAGCGAGGGGCTATTGGGGTTGAAGATTATATTCAATCTTTTAGGAAGAAAATTCATTATTTAGTTGAATTTTTAGTAAATATTTTCCTCTTTAAGAGAGTTATTTTAACTGTTGTAAAATGTGAATGGTTGTAGAAAAGTAATTGCAATCCTTAAACCATGGACCAGGGTTCACACTTCACAGTGCCTTAGAAGTTAAGTTATTGACTTGGACCAAAGAATTATTCATACCTAATTATCAACACTATTAACTATAGGCACTCATATGTAAATATCTTTATTGACCAAGTAAAGGGAGGGGATGGATGATACACCCCAAGTAATTTGCTTTAAGAGTAAGTTTAACAATTTTTGAGTAATGAGAAAAATGTGGCGTCTGTTATTTAAGAATGTATTCGTAATAAACATGACTCTTGTGTAAATTTACAAATTACAAAAGAGAGATAATTACACTAAGAAGATATTGACTTATACGACGGATTTAATCAAAAGTGTATTGACAAAAATCAAACTCATTACTTTATGGTATTATAATCATGCTCCATCCACTCAACTATCCCTCTTTGTTTGATTTATTAATTTTAAAGTAACTCTTATATGAGTGCGTCATATAAAAAAAAAAACTCTAAGTCATCGAATCTTTGCTTGAGTAAAAATTAAATTTTACAAGTTCAATTCATACTAAATTTGAATTAATTTCACAATGATAAAATTACCAAAAGTTGTAGATTAAAAAAAAAAAATCAGATCTAATTTCTAGATCAATCTGTTTTGAACTACTTTTAGCTGGAAAAGGATCAAGACCAACCTTGTATATATTCTTAGTTACAAAAATTTTAATTTAATCACCAAAATATGTATGTTGACTCAAATAAAAGATGCTTTTTGAATCACTTAAACACAATATAATATCGATAGTTTGAACCTATAGCCTATAGGTAAGGTTTGGTTAAATTATCTAACCCGCTTTGTGACTTGGACAAACAAAAGTCTTTCTCCAACTAATAATCATTTGATTATTGTAATAATATATACTCCGATTTGTAATAAGAATGGACCAAATAATTATTGTTTAGTATTAATTTGTTTCGGGGGCAAAGTGAAATATTTAGAACTACAAGGGTGAAGATTGAATTAATGTAGTGACGAAGCTGTAGCAGACACGCTTTGTATACGTACACGTGTCCTTACGTATACGTAGAGAGAGACTTGTGGTGGACCACATATATATATCCCGTCTCAGGCTCACAGATCCCCCGACTTCTTCAATCCCCAATTCGAATTCTTGGATCTGAATTTCATCCAATTTTGATCTCCATGGCGAGTTCTGAAGAATCGAGTCCTCTTCTGCCAAGGCAACAAGAAACTCAGGCGAAAAATGAGAACAATTCATCGAATCAAGCCGCTCCGGCCGCCCTAGCTCCTCCGCCGGAGGCGGACGCGGTGAAGCCACCTCCGGCTGTTATTCCGGTGGGGTGGACCGCCAATGGCCTGCCGTTGAGATACAGCGTGACGGGTGAGCCCGTCGCGGCTAGGGCGCAGTGGGATTCCGGTCTATGTGCTTGTCTGGGGAGGAATGATGAATTCTGCAGCAGTGATCTTGAAGTTTGTGAGTTTTGCTCAATTTCTATTTGATTTACCTTTTCCCCCTTATGGAAATCACGAAATTAAAATTTGATCTTTGTGGTAATCGTGTTTTGGGTGATCAATTTATGATTAATTTTGGTTTTTGCTCCATTTTTTCCCTGAATTTTTCTGTCGGATTTGATTAGGGTTTCTTTCTTAATTAGCTATAATCAGTTAAAAGATGCATCATTGATTTCAATTCTGCAGAAGAAATGATTGATATGGGATGAGAATACACTTTGAGCTGGGTTGATTAATCATTTTGTTTAGTGACAACAAAAGCCNGGTTGAAACAGATGCTTGATGAAGCTTTCAAAATAAAAGACCTTGGACAGCTTAATTATTTTCTGGGAATAGAAGCTTTCAGAACTTCCAGTGGTATCAATTTGTGTCAAAGGAAGTACACGTTGGAGATTTTACAGGAAAATGGCTTTCTAGATGCAAAGCCTGTGAAAACACCATGTATAACTGGACAGAAACTCAGCAGCACTGAAGGCACATTGCTTGACAATCCTGAACAGTTTAGAAGGTTGGTTGGCAAATTATTATACTTAACCAACACCAGACCGGATATCTCCTATGCAGTTCAACAGTTGAGCCAGTTTGTTGATAAACCTAGGGATATTCACTTAACTGCAGCACACAGAGTGCTAAGATATCTGAAGGGCTCTCCTGGAAAAAGGGTTGTTCTATGCTTCTAATTCTCCCATCAAACTACAAGGTTTTTCTAACTCAGATTGGGCCACATGTACTGATACTAGAAGGTCTATCACGGGCTATTGTATCTACCTTGGGCATTCCCTAATATCTTGGAAGACCAAGAAACAAGCTACTGTGTCTAGGTCTTCCTCTGAAGCAGAGTACAGAGCCCTAGCTTCCACTGTATGTGAAATCCAGTGGCTCTTATATTTGTTAGCAGATTTAAAGGTCACCAGCAGCAGCCCTACTGCTCTATTTTGTGATAACAGATCAGCCGTTGCAATAGGAGAAAACTATGTGTTCCATGAGCGTACCAAACACATAGAAATAGATTGCCATGTTGTGAGGCAAAAGGTTCATGAAGGGGTGATCAAATTGTTAAGCATTCCTTCCCACAAACAAATAGCATATGGTTTTACTAAAGCATTGGCTAAACCATTGTTTGACAACTTTCATGATAAGCTGGGCCTTCAGGACCTTCATGCGCCAGCTTACGGGGGGGTGATGAAGCAGCCAGCAGCAGCTGAACCTGGCAGCAGCTTAGTCCAAGCTTAGCAGGCTATTTGTGTCTTTTGCTTAGTTAACTAGAGTTGGTTAGCTAGAGTTGGTTAGTCCTAAGCAGTATATAATAAAGAGCAGAGCTCTATCTGTTTTACTTGTAACAGAATATCATAACAAACCTCTTTCCACTCAATGCAATTTTCCCTCTCAATTCTTCGATGCTTTCCAACTGCTTCAATCACCTTTACATGAGCTAAGGTAGTTCATCAATGCTCATCCTACTGGGAAGGGTTAAGGACCAATTGCGATGAAGATCGGCAAAAGGATGATCCACAACCAGAGAACAAAAGAATTTAGAAACGCACTTGAATCGCACCAGAGATTTGGCAGCGCAGGGAGTTTACTCAGAATTTCGACGAGGATCTCTTGTGGAAGAAAAGGCTGTAAAGCTGTCGTCATCTTTGAAGATGAAGAACTCATCGCCCCCACTGTCTACCAACGTTTTCTGCTGCTAGGGATAATCAATATATTATAGTGTTTTCATAGCTCTGAAATCCTAATTCTAATCATAATCCTAACCCTATCAATTTTTGTGTTAAAAAAAAAAACCCTATCAATTTTAGGGCCACGTTCCTAATTCTAATCCTAACCCTAACCCTATCAATTTTAGGGCCACGTTGAAGGACTATTTATTCAAGTAATTAAATAAGTTATCCAAGTAAACACCAAGGCCCAGTTTGGTAAATGGTTATTGACTATTTAGGTTAGAATGTATGATTTGTTGATAATATTAGCTGATTGTAGAAAGTTGTTTAATAAATTGACTGTTAGCTGATAGCTATTTAGTATAATTTCTTTTCTCAAAAAGCTAATTGAAAATGCTGCTTCGAGTAGCATTTTGAATTTTAGCATTTTGGAGTTACAAAAAACTTATTAATCAAACAACTAATAGTGATCAAATAAGCCAAAATTAACTGATAGACTGATTATTTACCAAACACGGCCCAAGTATCTTATCAAGTATTTGATACCCATCCCGATTCTGATTCACATAAAAACCAAACACACCCTAAAATATCTCAATCCATATGTTAACGTGGGACCCGCAAGTGGTCTCCCGGTCAGAAAAAGTGGGAAAAGAGGCTGTCTTTTTCACCAACATGACCGTTGCAGCTTATACGTGGCCTTCATACACAACCACCTGTCTTCTCCCTCGTTTCTCTTCTTCTTCTTACGCTCTCTCTTTCTCTGTTCTGGCGATTTTTTTAGTCTTTTCAAGGGAAAGCTTATCTTTTTTGGAGAAATTGATCCTCGGTCTCGAATGGGTTGGAGCGTAATCCAGCAATGACGTCACTCCCAGGTGGATTTTCCGGCGAAATTGCCNCAGCAAGAAGTGCAGTGACCTGTGGATCACAAGGTCCAGGTGTATCCTTACAGAAACTATTAGTATCCCCAAGAGTGGCCTTCACCTTATTGCCAAACAGAGGCATAGGACCCTGCAATTTGTTGTTCTGAAGAGTAATTTTTTCCAAATTTGGATGACCGGTTAATGAAACTGGTACAACCCCTGTAAGTTGGTTGTCCCCGAGCTGCAAATCGAATAGATTTAGGCATTTGGAAAGGTCAGGAATCGGACCCGTGAAGGCATTACCTTGAAGCCATAGTTGGGAGAGTTGGGTCATTGAGGAAATCACATCAATAGTCCTGGAGAGGCCCTGTTTTTGGTTATCCAGCCACAAATTCTGTATCTTGGACCTCCCAATCGACCAGGGCAGAGACCCTGTGAGGTTATTGTAGGATAATCTCAGGTTCTGAAGATTCGGGAAAGAATCGAAGAAATTGGGAATGGGTCCCGTGATACTGGCGTTGCTGGCATGGAAAACATTCAAGTTTGTGCTTTCGATCAAATAGCTTGGAATCTGCCATGGGCCGAGATTTCCATTCTGGGAAATGCTGAAAGTCTGTAAATTAGGAACGCCCAAGAGGAAACCACTGGGGACTGAGCTGAATTCGTTGTTGTCTAAGTAGAGTTCTTCAAGGTCAGACATGTTTGCTAAAGAGGGCAAAGACCCGGAGAAGAAGTTACCGCGGAGAGAAAGTGATCGAAGGGATGCGAGCTGTGTGAGCTCCGAAGGGATTTCACCGGAAATGGACTGGGAATCGAGGTTGATGGAGACTACGCTGCCGGTGGACTTAGCGCATTCAACATTAGTCCATGTACAGTGGTCTTTGGAGATGGACCAGCCAGAGGGCGCCGGAGAGATAGCGGCGAAGAGCTTGGACATGACTGTGGCGTCGTCGGAAAACGAAAGAGAGAGGAAGCTGAGAGAGAATAGTAAGCGGTAAAGGAATAGACATTTCTGGTAGTAGGTCATTCTGCGTGGTGGAAGAAGAATGTTGACAGTTTCCGTTCGATTATATAGTACAGGGTTACATACTTACATGCGGCAGAGTTCTAAGTTTTCATTATCCTTTCAATAAATAAATAAATATATAAGGACGTGTTCAAGTGATAACTTATTTTCAAGAAAGAGCTGAGAACTAATTGAAACCAGACACGTGTCTAGATTTAACGGACCACATATAATTTTATGTCTTAAAAAAAACGCAGTGACATTTTTGACTTTTCGTAGATAACTCGAATTTTATTGCAAGTAACTAGTTCAAGTGTGCAACTAAAAAATTAAAGTAAAATCACTTAAAAGTGTAACCATTTTCACTTAATAGTGCAAGTAATTTATATTTTTAATATTAGTGCACCTAAGAGCATCCTTATTAGTTTGAGTTTTTTCTTCAGTTTTTTGTGGGTCCCAGCATCCACATGATCATCCACTACCTCACTCAATCACAAAAAACTCTTCTCCCCATCAATTTTAGGTTTTTTCTTTTTAATTATTGCAATGTCGGTGGCGGTGGCTTGGCGCGGCGATGACGGTGGTGACGGCTTGGTGTGGCAGTGGCGACTTCGCTCCTCCCTCGCTGGCGTCCATGGTTCGTCCGGCGGGATGCGTTCCTCCATTTATGCCTTCCTCGAGCTGCTTGCCGACGAAGAAACGCAAGAAGCGCAAGAAGCACACTGGGCAGGCGACTCTGCACATCCAACGGCATGGCTTTAGATCCGGCGGGTGGTGGCGGTAGATAAGGTGGGAAGGGATGGAAATCGCCGGCATGGCTCCATTTCCGGTCGTAGAGGAAGAAAGAGGGTTTTGTTTTGTTTTGTTTTTTTATTTATAAATTTTAAAAATGAAATGACAAAATTGTCCTTAACTGAATTCATTTGCCGAAAATATAGTTGCCAGTGACTGGAATGTAGCCAGAATTTGATCGGAAGGACCAAATGTGGTAGGGATTTAATAGTCGTGGGACCAAATCTGAAAATTTTAATAGTCGAGGACCAAATGTGAAAATTGTCCAATAGTCGTGGGACCAAAAGTGGAAATAACTCATTTAATATATTACAATATATTACGGCCCTAACCAAAACCACAACGTTTTTCATTGGGCGGGAAGAATATTACCTATTATATTATCCTAAAATGTCTGACTTTAATATAATAGAGGATTTTGGGACAAAATTTGTTTAAACTAGTTTACATAGATCAAATTTTCAAAAGAAAAACAATTCACTAGCTAAAAGTGTTGTTTTTCCAAATACTAATGTGCACAAATATAATTAATGAGCTTAAAAATTAAAATTGCGCACTTTGATTGAGACGATGTCCAATGAGTTTAGCTTCTGTAAAAGACAAACTTTCAATGGATGAGTATTCAAACGCAAGAGGAAGGCTCATGTGAATGTGAAGACCACCATACTTTTCCTCTATTTCTTCTGGTATTAAAGGCTTCCACTTATGTGCAAAGGGACCAAGGACGTTAACAACATGTTCCATAGTTGGTCGTCGGAAATATTTGTCAGCAGTGCAGTGAGCTGCCAACTCTGCAACCTTAGAAATGCTCTCAAATGTTTGGTCATCAAGATCAAGAGTTGGGTCGATAGTGTTTTTAAGGTTGTGGCCTTTTCTTATAATCTTGTGAAACCATGTGACCAAGTGACACGTCTCGTCAGGCAATGTCTCATCTACTGCTTTTTTGCCGGTGATTATCTCCATTAAAACCACTCCAAATGCATAAACGTCCACTTTGTTTGTGGCTCGTCCTGTTGCTGTTAGAAACATATCCACATGTATAAGCTAGCTTTACAGTGATCAGTTATGATTTGATTTTAATGACACACCGCAATTCAAACAATATACTAGTTGTCGGGTGAGTAGATAATGAATTAATTATTTGATTTGACGAAACTTCTACTGTATGTGCGGATAAAACTTGTTAGAGGTGCTTAGTAGTTGTGTAATGGAAGCAATCTGTTTCAGATGGTATTTAGTCCCTTTTTTTTTGGGTATTAAAATTGACTATTCTATCACCCTCTAAAATTATATTACAAGCTAAAATTTAATATAAAAATTTTACAAAAAAATATAATACTAATCTTTGATAAATTAATTGTTACTTATTAAGAAAAATGTAATATTTTTAAATCAAAAGGTAATATTTAGAAGTTGAGAAGTTATCTATAAAAGAAAGTACAATTACAATACTTGAGAAAAAAACATAATAGTTTAGAAAAAAATTCACTTGTCTCACGTAGAGGAGGCTCACCCAAAAATGTTAATGCAATGGGTTTAAAATCGAATTAAAATTTTTATAACTTTATCACCAGTTGTTTTAGATTTAGATTAATTTTTTAATATCATATTAATTAGTTACACACAATCACTATTACTCGAAAAAAATCATGTAATGTGCCAAATTATAAAAATATGCAATAGCCAATACTTACCAGCATATTCCGGTGCCAGGTAACCAAATGTTCCAGCTACTCTCGTCTCAAAAGAAGATTTGTCATTTGGAGCCTTTCTAATCAATCCAAAATCTGCGACCTTAGCTCTCATTTCATCACTAAGAAGAATATTTGAGGACTTTATGTCTCGGTGAACAAAACTTTGATGAGCCAAACTATGAAGATACTCGATCCCCCGAGCCACATCTAATGCAATGGTCACCCTTTGCTTCCAAGTTAAAGGATCAAAGCCATGCTTCTCCCATTCAAACAAATGATGACCCAATGTACCTTGTGGCATATACTCGTATACCAAAAGCCTATTGTTGTCATTGATACAATAACCAATTAGTGCAACTAAATTCCTATGCCTAACTTTGGTAAGAAAGGCAATTTCTGCTTGGAACTCATTCATTCCTTTCGTATGTGATACCCCGTCTTTCATCTTTTTCACAGCAACCTTAGTTCCATCATCTAGTTCACCCAAATATACCACTCCATATCCTCCGCTCCCCAATACATTTTCTTGGCTAAAAAAGTTTGTGGCTTTTTCAAGAACTTGGATGGGAATAGTAATGTTTCCATCTTCGTGAGCAGGAAAAGCTCTCCCACAATCAACTATGTCCCGTTTCTTTATCTCAGTCGAAACTGCAGTGGCCTTTACACTAACATTCATTTTCTTATGCAGCTGCTTCTTGGAATACTTGTAAGACCCAAAAGCCATAACCACACCAACAATAAAAGATATAACACCAATAACAATCTTTATTTCAGCTGAAATGGAGGACCCATTTGAATTGCCAGATAATGGATTGACACTGGGGATGGGAGCATTTGAATTCTGGCCTGAACGCGGTGATCCACCACCAGTACTCACATTCTTCCCAAGAAATAAGTTGCCGCCATGAGAAAAGTTTACAGAAGGTGGAAAAACAGGAATAGGCCCAGACAAATTGTTATTGGACACTTCTAGGACTTCCAGATTAGGCAAAGTAGTCAAGATCTTCGGGATTGGGCCAGTAAGATTATTATCATTCAAATACAGGTTCCTCAATGAAGTCAAATTGGCAAGAGCGGGTGAAATAGTACCTGAAAAATGATGCTTTTCAAGATTCACAGTAATCACATTCCCCTTTGCATCACAAGAGACAGATGCCCAATTGTTGCACGCATTATTCCCTACCCAAGATTGGGCGAGCGTGATTGGATACCCAAAACCCCCAGCAACCGCAAGAAGTGCAGTGACCTGTGGATCACAAGGTCCAGGTGTATCTTTACAGAAACCATTACCAAGATCTGTCTCGAAGTTAAATCCAAAATCAGGCATGGGGCCCTGCAAATTGTTGTTCTGAAGAGTAATGTTCACCAATTTAAGACCCGTCATGGAAACTGGTACAACCCCGGTCAATTGGTTGTCTCTGAGCTGCAAATCGTTGAGATTTACGCATTTGGAAAGGTCAGGGATCGGACCCGTGAAGGCATTGGCCTGAAGCCATACTTGGGTGAGTTGGGTCATTGAGGAAAGCACATCAATAGTCCCCGACAGCCCCTGTTGTTGGTTATTCAGCCGCAAAATCCTTATCTCCGAGTTCCCAAACGACCCAGGCAGAGACCCGGTGAGGTTATTGTAGGATAATCTCAGGATTTCGAAAAAACCGAAGAAATTAGGAATGACGCCGGTGATACTGGCATTGCTCGCGGAGAAAGATACCAACCATGTGCTTTCAGCCAAATAACTAGGAATTTGCCATGGGCTGAGTTTGTCATTGTCGGAAATGGTGAAAGTCTCCAAATTTGTAAGACCCAAGAGGAAATCTTGGGGGATTGAGCTGAACTGATTGCTGTTTAAGTAGAGGCTTTCGAGTCTGGACATATTAGCGAAAGACGGCAAGCGCCCGGAGAGGGAGTTTTGCTTGACAGAAAGTATTTGGAGCGACGCGAGGTGTGTGAGCTCGGAAGGGAGTTCTCCGGAGAGGGACTGGGAGTCGAGGTTGATCTTGACCACATTGCGGGTCTCGCACGAGACATTATCCCAAAGACAGGGATGTGTAGAGTTGGACCAGCCGGTGGGCGCCGGAGAGAGCGCGGCTAAGAGCTTAGACATCACGGCGGCGTCATCGCAAAATGAAACAGTGAGGAGGTTGATTAAAAGGAAGAAGAATAGAGCTTTTGCGTTGGCCATTTTGAAAAGGCGTGAATGTTCAAAAGGGAAGAACAATACACGGCTTTTGCGTACATTACTAGTTCCAGTGCTGCACATTTTGAAAAGGTGTGAATGTTCAAAAGGGAAGAACAATACACGCATACACACGGCTTTCTCCTGCAAAAATATAATTATAATCCTACGAAAAACGGATTCTTATTTCTACAGGTGTTGCTGCCATTCTGGTGGTTCTTGTCTGCAAAATTAGGAGGCGTAGACTTGGGCACCTTTGCAAAGCCGCCATTGCCGCTATTCTATGGTTTTGGTGATATTTGTGAATGTGTTGAAGATTCATCGAAATAGGCGAATAGCTAGAAGATTCAACGTGTAAATGCCTTAAATTATATATTTTGTACTATAGGAAAACAAAAAACAAAAAATAAAAAATAAATAAAGTTTAGAAGAATACTTTTAGCTTGATGAAGAATTTCAATCTGATTCAATAGCTGAAGTGATGCAAGGAAAGAGGGAAAGAGAGAAAGAGAAAAAGATAAGCCTAAAAATTTAGCTTTAAGAAAAGGTAAAAAAGAAAATATAATAAAAAATCTATTCCTAAAAACTCAATAAGTTAATACTTAGGAGTGGCCAGGAATCTCTATTGCCCTTGCAAAGGGGAATAGGTCATTCCCAGTAACATTGTTCCTGCAAATAGAGGTATTTACCAAACAAAGGAATAGACCTATTACTAGGAGTCTAAGAACAGCACATAAATGTTACTACGTAACAAATAAAAATAATCAACATTTTTAGTTCAAATTATATTTTTACAATTTCTTAAAGTAGTACATTTTAATTATCATATTTTAATAAGCATATTTAAAAAACAAAAGGATTTATATTTTTGTTTAACATTAATGTAAACAATTTCAATAAAATTTAAATTTACAAATATATAAGACATGACGGCGGCGTCATTGCAAAATGTAAAAAGAGGTTGATTAAATGTAGTAAACGGAAGGTGAAGAATAGAGCTTTTGCGTCGTGGTCAGATCGTTGGTGGAGGAACCATGTTAGCTGCACAATTTGCCCAAGTAAGATGTAAGTGGTAA
>CM008339.1:3150376-3163296 GCA_002525835.2 Ipomoea batatas
TACTTTTGCATTTTGCTATTTCAATTCCAAGTATGATTAGATAGATCTTTGTGGATTTGGATTGAGCAATGTTGTATGGATGTTCTTGAGCTTTGAATTGATTAATTAGGTTTTGCAATTGCTTTGACTATGAGTTTGATTGTGTGAATGGTGATCTTCTTTGACTCTTGTGTAGGGGTGATCAACCTATATGAGAGGTGTTTGGAGAAGGAGTCTCACCTACGAGAGTAGGGATACTCCTTAGCCTAGCCTAGCACGTTTCCTTCTCACCTTTGAGAAAAGGGGGATTGGAAGGCAATTAGCACACCATGTGTTCGATAATTTGCCTCACCTAGCCTAGTTGCCATGAGAATGGGACAATGGACTAAATGATAGGCCAATGACCACGAGAGTGGCGTTGGCATAGTTGTCTTGCCTCATTTTCATTATCTAAGTGTTGCTAGCCTAGTATCTTAGGAAATCAAGGATACCTATATGAGTTGCTAAGATCAGAATCCTCTTTTTCATTGTTTGTGCCTTATTTTTCATTGTGTTTCATGCACCTTTCTTACCTATGTTTGGGTTAGCTTTCAAACACTAAACACTCTTGTGCTTAATCCCCTTACCGCTTGAATTCCCTCCTTGCCATCCTTTGAGAACGATACTCGGAAATCTTTCCGTTTTAACACCTATTCCTTTCCATCCACCGCGAAAACTACTACTCTTCAATAAGATTTTGTAACTCCAAAATATTAAATTTCAAAATGCTACTCAAAGCATTCTTTTCAATTAGACTTTTAAAATTAAGAAATTATACCAAACAGCTATCAGTTAACAGCTAATTTATCAAATACTTTTCTACAATAAGCCAATATTATCAATTAATTATACCTTATAACGCAATCAGCTAACAGCATCAACTAACAACCATTTACCAAACATGAGTTATATCTTTCCAGTATTAATCCTTCCGCCCCTCCCATCTTCCTATTTGTCTTAGCGAGTTTTATTTCTTTCAAAGAAGTTTCCCACCGCTCCAAATAGTATCGGTTTGATACGAGACCATATCATCTAACGCAGTTAAAAAGGACCTTGAGCTGAACTTTTATTTTATGAAATCGTTTAAAATACATATTTTGATTTCTTCGCAATTAATCAAGGTCATAGTACATTAAATACTACTGAGAATAACGTACTACAAATACTAATGTATAAAAATATAATGAGCTTTAAGAATTAAAATTGTGCACTTTGATTGAGACGGTATCTATTGAGTTGGGCCTCTGTAAAAGACAAACTTTCAATGGATGAGTCTTCAAACGCAAGAGGAAGGCTCATGTGAAGGTCAAAACCACCATACTTTTCCTCTATTTCTTCTGGCCTCAAAGGCTTCCACTTCTGTGCAAAAGGACCAAGGACGTTAACAACATGTTCCATATTTGGTCGTCGAAAATATTTGTTAGCAGTGCAGTGAGATGCCAACTCTGCAACCTTAGAAATGCTCTCAAATGTTTGGTCATCAAGATCAAGAGTTGGGTCGATAGTGTTTTTAAGGTTGTGACCTTTTCTTATAATTTTGTTAAACCATGTGACCAGGTGACACGTCTCGTCAGGCAACGTCTCATCTACTGCTTTTTTGCCGGTGATTATCTCCATTAACACAACTCCAAATGCATAAACATCTACTTTGTTTGTGGCTCGTCCTGTTGCTGTTGGAAACACACCGACATATATAATTAAGTTAGCTTTATAGTAATCAATTATAGCTTTATAGGAAAAACGTAATACTTATAAAGAATACGACATGTCTCATGCAATATGAGACTCACCCAAAAATGTTAATGGAATGTGTTTAAAATCCGATTAAACTTTTTATAACTTTATATCATTACATGATGTTAGTTTAGATTTACATTAATTTTTTAATTATGATATTAGTACACACAATCAATATTACTTGAAAAGAAATTATGTAATGTGCCAAATTGTAAAAAGATACCATAGCTAATACTTACTAGCATATTCAGGTGCAAGATAACCGAATGTTCCAGCCACTCGCGTCTCAAAATAAGATTTGTCATTTGGAACCTTTCTAATCAATCCAAAATCTGCGACCTTGGCTCTCATGTCATCACTAAGAAGAATATTTGAGGACTTTATGTCTCGGTGAATGAAACTTTGATGAGCCAAACTATGAAGATACTCAATCCCCCTGGCTACATCTAATGCAATTGTCAGCCTTTGCTTCCAAGTTAGAGGATCAAAGCCATGCTTCTCCCATTCAAATAAGTGATGACCCAATGTACCTTGTGGCATATACTCGTATACCAAAAGCTTATTGTTGTCATTGATACAATAACCAATCAGTGCAACTAAATTTCTATGCCTAACTTTGGTAAGAAAGGCAATTTCTACTTGGAACTCATTCATTCCTTTCGTATGTGATGCCCCATCTTTCATCTTCTTCACAGCAACCTTAGTTCCATCATCTAGTTCACCCAAATATACCACTCCATATCCTCCGCTCCCCAACACATTTTCTTCGCTAAAAAAGTTTGTAGCTTTTTCAAGAACTTGTATGGGAATGGCAATGTTTCCATCTTCGTGAACATGAAAAGTTTTCCCACAATTAACTATGTCCAGTTTCTTTATCTCAGTCAAAACTGCAGTGTCTTTTACACTAACCTTCATCTTATGCTGCCGCTTCATGTAACACTTGTAAGACACAAAAAACACAACCACACCAACAATAACAGTTATAACCGCACCAACAATCATTGCAACTGAAATGGAGACCCCATTTGAATTGTCTCTGAGAATGGAAGCATCTAAATTCGGGCCTGAAACCGGTGATCCACCACCGGGATTGTCACTGGGAATGGGAGCATCTGAATTGCCAGATAATGGATTCCCAAGAAATAAGTTGCCGCCATGAGAAAACTTTACAGAAGGTGGAAAAACAGGTATAGGGCCAGACAAATTGTTATTGGATACTTGTAGGACTTGAAGATTAGGCAAAGTAGTCAAGCTCTCTGGGATTGGGCCAGTAAGATTATTATCATTCAAATACAGGTTCCTCAATGAAGTCAAATTGGCAAGAGCGGGTGAAATAGTACCTGAAAAATGGTGTTTTTGAAGATTCACAGTAATCACACTCCCCTGTGCATCACAAGATATAGATGTCCAATTGTTGCACGCATTATTCCCTTCCCAGGATTGGGTTAGCGTGATTGGATAGCCAAGACCCCCAGCAAAAGCAAGAAGTGCAGTGACCTGTGGATCACAAGGTCCAGGTGTATCCTTACAGAAACTGTTACCAAAAACATTAATCTTGACGTTATTTCCAAAGTCAGGAATCGGACCCTGCAAATTGTTGTTCTGAAGAGTAATGTTCGCCAAATTTTGAAGAGCCGTTATGGAAACTGGTACAACCCCGGTCAATTGGTTGTCTCCGAGCTGCAAATCGAAAAGATTTACGCATTTGGAAAGGTCAGGGATCGGACCCGTGAAGGCATTGGCAAAAAGCCATACTTGGGAGAGTTGGGTCATTGAGGAAAGCACATCAATAGTCCCGGAGAGCCCCTGTTGTTGGCTATTCAGCCACAAACTCTGTATCTTCGAGCTCCCAAACGACCCAGGCAGAGACCCGGTGAGGTTATTGTAGGATAATCTCAGGTTCTGGAGATTCGGGAAAGAATCGAAGAAATTAGGAATCACGCCGGTGATTCCTGCGTTGCTCGAGTGGAAAGATTCCAAGTTTGTGCTTTCGGCCAAATAACTAGGAATTTGCCATGGGCTGAGATTGCCATTGTCGGAAATGCTGAAAATCCGCAAATTGGGAATACCCAAGAGGAAATCTTGGGGGATTGAGCTGAACTGATTGCTGTCTAAGTAGAGCTCTTCGAGGCTGGACATATTAGCGAAAGACGGCAAGGTCCCGGAGAGGGAGTTTTTCTGGACGGAAAATGTTCGGAGAGACGCGAGCTGTGTGAGCTCAGAAGGGAGCTTGCCGGAGATGGACTTGGAGTACAGGTTGATGGAGACTATGCCGGCGGAATTGTCGCAGATGACATTATTCCAAGTACACGGATCTTTGGAAGCGGACCAGCCAGAAGGCGCCGGAGAGAGCGCGGCTAAGAGCTTAGACATGACGGCGGCGTCATCGCAAAATGAAACAGTAAGGAGGTTGATTAAAAGGAAGAAGAATAGAGCTTTTGCGTAGGCCATTCAGCGTCGTGGTCTCATCGTGGGTGGAGGAACCATGTTAGTTGCCCAATTTGCCCAAGTAAGAATAAAAAAAAATTATATTTTTATAATTTCTTAAAGTGTTAAGATTTTAATTTTTTAATTTTTAATGTAGTGACTCTCCTAATCGAGAGGTCATGGGAAGGATTATGGGTGATTACAATTTGATAGTTGAAAGATGATGAGTGGTTAACTTGGACCACATATGGTAACAATTTAAAAGTCAAAGGACCACCGATTGTCAATTTGAAAGTTTAGGACTAAACATGACAAAACCACTATACTCGAAGGATTCCAGATAGTATTAACTCTTATTCTTACTCATAAAATACATTATTCTAACCTAACGTATAAAGTTCATTATTCTAACTCATAATTAAAATACATTATCTTACTTCAGAAATTTCATTATTCTAACTCATAATTAAAATACATTATCTTACTTTAGAGATTTCATTATTCTAACACATATAAAGTACATTATTCTAACTCATAAAATACGTTATCTTATCCTAGAATGTTCATTATTCTAGCACTTGCACAGAGTAAGAATTTTTTTAAAATATCAAAACGACATCGTTTTGGACCGTGGTCTACACAGACACACAATAATTTTTGCCATGTAAAAATAGATACTTGACCAAATATATAGAAGTTCAATTATATTATTGTATTATAAATTTTAAAATCTTTTTGTATTTCAAAGTTTTTATTTAAATTCATAATAACATAGTTTCTTTCGTGCATCGCACGGATAAAACACTAATATATAATTTAAAAAAATGTACGGTTGTGTCATTTTTGAAATTGCAGTTGTGCATTTGAGAATACTTGATTGTGCCTTTGAAAAATAATTGAGAGTGAATTTGAAGAAAATGTTTCCAACGCACGATCAATTATTTACAAATGCATAATCATACTTTACAAGATGCACAGTTGTAATTACAGAAATGTCACCGCGTTTTTAGAAAAATATTTGATAGTACGTTTGGAGGATATTTTCATATGCTCAATCAATTATTTGCATGTAAATATACAATCAAACATTACAAGATACAAAATATATAGTTCATAGTTCTCACAAAATGGGTTAATTTTTATGAATATAAAAAAGTAGGTAGGGGGGCTGCTTATGGGCTGTTAATAAAATTCCAACGTAACCGACTAATATGGGGCAGGATGAGGGCACTACAGAGCAAGAATAGTTTGCATAAAGTATTAGTCCCTCATAAATAATAATAATTTGATCGCAAATCTGGACGGTATATATGTAGCTGTAGTTGGGAGCACCTGGCTGGACGGACTATAGCTTCCAGCTGCAAGCCCTGGCCTTATTTGGCTGTACTTGGCCGGCTATATATAGCTTCCAGCTGTAACCCCTGGCCTTATTAAAATTAAAAATAAAAAATATGTTTTCCTCGTCATGTATTAGAGATTTAGGGTGTGTTTGGAAGCTCGTAAAATGATTTCCGAAAATTATTTTCTAGGCTTTGAGTGTTTGGCAACAGCTGAAAAACTTAGTCAACGAAAAATGATTTCCGTTGACTGGAGAAAATAGACCCAATATGACGGAAAATGACTTCCGCTCAATTTGGGCGGAAGTCATTTTCAGCCAACAACACAACTAATGACTTTTGCCGACAACACAACAAATGACTTCTGCCGACAACACAGCCGCAATGGACGTACTAACGTTTCCGGTGGAAACCATGGTATGGGGTATGGTTTCCGCCGGAAACCAATGTGGTCTGGTTTCCGGCGAGAAACCAGATTTTGTTTCCGCCGGAAACGAGGGGTGTTTCTGTTTTTTTGGTCCCTGCCCTCACTTATAAATTTTATATTTATTATAATTAATATATTATGTACTTGCAGTACTTACATATAATAAAGAGTAAATACTAGTGGAGGTCCTCCGACTTTGATGGCACCGCCACTTTTAGTCCTCAACTTTTAAATTAACCACTTTTAGTCCTCCGACTTTGATGGTACTGCTACTCTTAGTCCTCAACTTTTAAATCAGCCACTTTTAGTCCTCTTACTTTTTGTTTCTAGCCACCTATGGTCCTTCCTTTACAATTGGTTATCTAATGTCATTTTCTCAAGGGCAATTAAGTCATTTCATAATTAATTTATTAAGTATTATGTTTCCTCATCAGAATAATTGAAGAAATCATATTCTCCACTCTCATTTGTTAACACTAAATTTTGGACCAAATGGCTTAATTGCCCTTGAGAAAATGACATTAGATGTCCAATTGTAAAGGAAGGACCATAGGTGGCTAGAAACAAAAAGTAAGAGGACTAAAAGTGGTTGATTTAAAAGTTGAGTACTAAGAGTGGCAGTACCATCAAAGTCGGAGGACTAAAAGTGGTTAATTTAAAAATTGAGCACTAAAAGTGGCGGCGCCATTAAAGTCGGATGACCTCCACTGGTATTTACTATTTAATAAATTATATACATATTACAATTAATGTATTATATACGTACAGTTAACATATTATGTACATTTAATTAATAAATTGTGTACCTTTTACAATTAACATATTATATACCTTCTGTTTATTTACAAGTACATAATCCGTTACCTGAATATACATAATATGTTAACTGTAGCTAAATAATTTGAATATCATTGTAAACTATGCTCTACAATGTATGATAAACCCTAGTCTATAATATGACTTGCTGTAATACAGGCGTATAGTCATGGTGAGAGCTTTGGAATTGGAGTACAAAAGAAAAAAAATTATCAAACAAACAAACTAAACAGAGAAAGTAATGTGTAGCATGTGTTAGTGTGTAAGTGGATATAGCTAGGATTAGCTACTATAAATATAATAAATGCCAATAATATTAGGATTATACTTTGTTAGTGTCAAAAATTTTGTTATTGACTTGTTACTATGACAAAAATAATTATAGAAGCATATGTAGAGTCCTATAAGGGGTGTATTCAATCATGACTTTCATAGAATTTTAAAGACTTTTATGAACTTTAAAAGTTTGAAGGTATTCAATTCAAACTTTTAGAGAGTATTTAAAAGTCATGCGGTATTCGATCAAGATTTTTAAAGGGTTTTTAAAAGTCATGTGGTATTCAATTAAAACTTTTAAAGAATCTTTAAAAGTCATGTGGTATTCAAAAAGTTATAAATTTGTAAGGACTTCTTAATTTTAGAACTTCTGTAGACTTTTATATACTTTTCCTTCTCAAATATAAATAGTTGAAATCTAACCCCCAACCCCAAGATTTCAAAATTTTCTTTCTACCAACACTGAAGGTTTTTTTTTTTTCTCTCTCTCTCTCTCTATTTAAACTCTATTTTTTTCTCCTTAATTAAAATTTTAAACTTTATAAACCTTATACCTAAATTCAATAAATTAGTTTTTCTTCACTATCCTATATTTTCTACATAACTAAAATCTACGAGTTTTTTTCTCTCTCCTAAACTTTACAATCTTCCTCTAAAAATTCAAAATAATATTATTTTTATTTCATTGTTGCTTGTATATTTTGATTTTTTTTTCTATGAACTTTTTATCCCTAACTTCTAAACTTTTTCTCCTAAATACATGAACAGAGTAAATTTTTTTATCTATCACCGTCAACTTTTACTATATGTTTCATAATATTCATATGTTTATTCGTAATATATTTTTTCTTTTTTCTTTTTAACAACATGCTATTACGAATAGTGAACTATTGTTCGCAATAGCAATTTGAGGCTACAAAGAGAAGCACATTGTTGTTGTTAGCAGTCCCATATTGTTATTGCAAATAATTAATAGCTCTTTGCTTGATACCTAACAGTATATCAAATATAATATTTATATATATTATTAATTTTTTTTATTTTATGCAACTAGTAATTATATTTTTTTTTAAATATTAATTTCTCAAGAAAAAGTAATTATATTTTTAAATATTTTATTTGAACAATTCTATAACTATAAATTTTAGTGTTTAATATTGTTATGAATTGCTTATGAAAGTTTGTAAGGATGTATTCAATTTAGAATTCTAATGACTTTTGTATACTTTTTAAAATAAAAAAGTTGATAAAAGTTTATGCAAGTTTTTTATACAGACTTTTATAGAGTCTTACAAAGTTTTTAAAAGTTTTGAACGACTTATGAAAGTCAATAAAAGTTTATTAAAATCTATCATTTTAAATTTTTTTAAAAATCTACAAAAATCATAATTGAATACGCCCCTAAGTCAAGTCCATAGGATTGTCAATGCGTGCCCCGCTTGCCCCATTAGGTTCGCCTCACTTTGAGTTTTTTGTTGTGCGCCTTTTTTACTAGGATTATGCAACTCTGCAGGCCGACTTCAAAAACTCTTTTAAAAAAATGATTATAATAAAATTATTTTATATTTTAATAATTTAACCTAAATAATATTATATTCTTACTTTATTTAGAAATTAGAAAATTTTAATTTTAAATTTTTAATGCTGTGTGTGGGTGTTTTAGCCCACTTTAACACCCCTAATCAATTATACTCATGGTAAAATATTTCTAAGGAATGTTTTGATAGAAATAACTTTATGGAAAACTAAAATTAATTATCATGTTCGGTGTTACCTCGAAAACATGATAATTAAATTACTTAGAAAATTAAATATGATATTTGGTTCATTTAAACTTTTATATGAAATTTTTTAAAATCTCCTAATATACCATTGCTAACCTTCCTAGGAATTAGATTTTGAACAAGATATGAAATTAAAAAATAACTTTTAGTATTGTTAAAGAAGAAGAAGAAGGGAAATAAAAGATTGAGTTTATTACCGAAATGGTCCCTCGACTATTGCGAAATTATCAATTTGGTCCTTGACAATTTTTCTTGCCCAATTAAGTCCTCGACTTTGAAAATTGTAACTATTTTGGTCCTCCGTTTATTTTACCGTTTGATATCCGTTAAATAGAGACCAAATTGGTAATTTCATTATAATCAAGAGATCATTTAATCCAAAAATTAATTACTGAAATGGTCCTTTGACTATAGCAAAATTACCAATTTGGTCCTAATTTAACGATTGTTTAACACCAAAATAAACAGAGGACCAAAATGGTTAAATTTTTCAAAGTCGAGGACTTAATTGGGCAAGAAAAATTATCGAGTACCAAATTGGTAATTTCACAATAGTCGATGGACCATTTCGATATTAAACTCTAAAAGATTTAACAATGACTTTCGATATATCTTTTTTCTATCATTTTAATTTATTTTTTAAAACTTATCAAGATATATTTAAATTTACTAATGCAAGGGCAAAACACTAGTGTAATATCATAGTGGATGTGTTTGTGTTTGAAACAAAGAGATGTATTTATAAGTAGGTTAAATACATTCTTGCATACGATTTTTTTTTTGAAGATAAACGTAGCTATTCCATTAATTCATAACATAAAACGTTTACACCAACGATCAATGAAATGGTAAACCATTCCTTACAGTCAGACATAGAAACAACTTTTCTAACTATGCTATAGAAAACTTGAATCGCAGACTGTTTCATAACTAGGAAGCTATGTTCCTTCAAGGAGCTTAAAGCTTCATCAAAGATCTGAGTCTTCATCATCATTCTTTTTTGCTCGCCCAGAATAAGATCAACACTTGCCGAAACCAAACTAAACGATTTATGCTAATGATAATGAAAAGTTCGTGAAAGTAACGAGAGAAAACATAATAATAGAAAAAATAAAAAGTGGTAAAGCCAAAGTAGGGTTGGGAGTTCAAGACTACCAACACAAACCCCAATACCTACCTACTATTATTTTATTCAAAGGCAAAGAAAACGGAAGAAGAAGATCTGTAGCGGTGGTCGGAGGCGGACGGATCTGGGACGGTGGTCGGGGCGGAAGAAGAGCGAGAGTAAACGTAGAAGGTGACCAAAACCGCCGGCTCAAAGCTCCACTAGAGCTCCGGCCGGAGGCCGGCGGTGGAAGCCGAAGTTGAGCAGCAGAGAAAAGCTTTTTGTTTTAGAGAGAAAATGGAGGCAGCATTAGGGTGTATGTTTTTATTATATATTCTTGCATACGATTTGTTAAGACGTATATTGAAAATACCAATTGCAATGTATTTATGGCTATATATACAACTCAAAAGGATGATATACGAATGGTTGTGAACCATTCGGAATGTATTTATGTCCAATGGTTATATTGATTGGAAATACCAAACGGCTAATTAAACATTTTCCATAATTAATCAGCTCTAAAAAGTGACTTTGAAAATATGAACCATTTCCATATATATTAACTAATACCATTTAATACATAACGGCCGAACCAAAATGACAATATTTTTTGTTGGGCGGGAAGAATATTACCTATTCACGACCTAAAAGTACGTGTTGTTTTTTCCAAATACTAATGTGCACAAATATAATGAGCTTAAAAATTAAAATTGTGCACTTTGATTGAGACGATTTCCATTGAGTTGGGCTTCTGTAAAAGACAAGTTTTCAATGGATGAGTCGTCAAACGCAAGAGGAAGGCTCATGTGAAGGTCAAAACCACCATACTTTTCCTCTATTTCTTCAGGTCTCAAAGGCTTCCACTTCTGTGCAAAGGGACCAAGAACATTAACAACATGCTCCATATTTGGTCGTCGAAAATATTTGTTAGCAGTGCAGTGGGTTGCCAACTCTGCAACTTTAGAAATGCTCTCAAATGTTTGGTCATCAAGATCAAGAGTTGGGTCGATAGCGTTTCGGAGGTTGTGACCTTTTCTTATAATCTTGTGGAACCATGTGACCAAGTGATACGTCTCGTCAGGCAACGTCTCATCTACTGCTTTTTTGCCGGTGATTATCTCCATTAAAACAACTCCAAATGAATAAACATCTACTTTGTTTGTGGCTCGTCCTGTTGCTGTTAGAAACACATCCACATGTATAATTAAGCTGGCTTTATAGTGATCAATTATAGATTTATAGGAAAAACGTAATACTTATAAAGAATACGACATGTCTCATGGAACATGAGACTCACCCAAAAATATTAGTGGAATGTGTTTAAAATCCAATTAAACTTTTGAAAGGAAATACTTAATTCATTAAATCAGAAGCAAGACAGTCCACAAGGAAAAACGGGAGAGTATGAAACCACTCCCCGCAACCTGGCTCAGAAATGGCCGCCCTACCAGTAAGATGAGCCGCGCAATTCGCAGATCGCCTAACAAACTCGAATTTGACATCATCAATCAAAGATGCCAATTCTTTAACATCATCCACAACAGAACCGAAAGCAGAAAAGAAAGAATTACAAGACAAAGCATTAACTTTATCATCATTACATGAGGTTAGTTTAGATTTACATTAATTTTGTAAATATCATATTAGTACACAATCAATATTACTTGAAAAAAATCATGCAATGTGTCAAAGTGTAAAAAGATACCATTGCTAATACTTACCAGCATATTCAGGTGCAAGGTAACCGAATGTTCCAGCCACTCGCGTCTCAAAAGATAATTTGTCATTTGGAGCATTTCTGACTAATCCAAAATCTGCGACCTTAGCTCTCATGTCATCACTAAGAAGAATATTTGAGGACTTTATGTCTCGGTGAATGAAACTTTGATGAGCCAAACTATGAAGATACTCAATCCCCCTGGCCACATCTAATGCAATGGTCACCCTTTGCTTCCAAGTTAGAGGATCATTGCCACGATTCTCCCATTCAAACAAATGATGACCCAATGTACCTTGTGGCATATACTCGTACACCAAAAGCCTATTGTTGTCATTGATACAATAACCAATCAGAGCAACTAAATTCCTATGCCTAACTTTGGTAAGAAAANAAAAAATAAAAAATAAGTAAACTGCAGAAAAATACTTTTAGCTTGATGAAGAATTCCAATCTGATTCAATAGCGGGAGTGATGCAAGGAATGAGAGAAAGATAAGCCTAAAAATTTAGTTTTATGAAAGGGTAAAAAATATATAATAAAAAATCTATTCCTGAGAATTCAAGAAATAATTTAATATCTAAGAGGGGTCATGAATCTCTATTCTCCTAATAGGTCATTCCCAGTAATATTGTTCTTGGAAATAGAATTGTTTACCAAACAACGAAATAGACCTATTACTAGGAATGCTATGTCATTCCAGGTCTATTCCGTGAACCAAACAACTCATAAATGTTACTATGTAATAAATAAAAAATAATCAACATTTTTAATTCAAATTATAATTTTACAATTTCTTAAAGTTGTACATTTTAATTATCATATTTTATAAGCATATTTTAAAAACAAAAGGATTTATATTTTTGTTTAACATTAATGTAAACAATTCTAAGCTGTCACTAACATATATTTGTATATATAGACAAATAACATATGTATTATATACAGAAATATACGAGTTAACATTTATAGATATGTAGTTAAAATATAATCTACACTTAAATTAATTGGTACGATGATTTTAATAAAATGATAACTAAAAAATAAGAAAAAAATATGATAGATGTAGATTTACAATAATATTAACGAGTGACATAATAGAAGTTATAACGGTAATGATGTATTTATAAAAATTAAAAAAAAAAACAAAACAAAATTAAATATAATCTTAGATGACGTTTGGTACTTTTCTATTGTCAATTATAGGGGTGTCAATTCGTGTTGTCCTGCCCCATTATATTAAGTCCGCCTCATTGCACGCGCGCGCGCGCGC
>CM008339.1:3283188-3294063 GCA_002525835.2 Ipomoea batatas
TGGAGCAGAGGATATTCTTTGTTTTTTGTAAGAAATTATTATTGGCGTTATTATAGTTAGTAATTACGGAGTTTCTTAGATTTTATCCAGGCGGTCAGATTTTATGACTCTGTATGGGTGATACGGTTGGACACGTGTCTGGTGGTGATGCAAATGTGCACGGACGTCACGGCACCCCTGCCCCCTGGGAAAACGGAGTTCTCTAGATTAATTTTAGTGGAAGTAGCCAAGCACCTTATGCTCAGATGACATGTAGTGATTCTACGAATGTCATGAAATTTGCTTCGACATGTTAAAAAAGTATGAATGAACATATACTACAATATAATAGAATCAATTGCATTCAAAAAATAAAATAAAAAAGAAAAAAGTGTCAAATAAGCCACCGAACTTATCGCTTTTGTGCAATTTGACCATTGAACTTAAAAAGTGTGCAATTCAACCATCTAACAATTTCCAAAAAAAAAAAAAAACCATCTAACAAGAAAAATTTGTGCAATTGGACCATTTTTACAAAAATTTTCTGATAAAATCCAATTATATTGCTAACATATATGTATTAAGAGTGGCATTTTCTTCTACCATACTAGTTGGGAGTCAATATTGAAATGTTTTAAACTCAAATTGAATTAAAAAATTTCGTAAAAATGGTCTAATTGCACAAATTTTGCTTGTTTAATGGTTGAATTGCACACTTTTTAAGTTGAATGGCTCAATTGCACAAAATCGATAAGTTCAGTGGCTTATTTGACACTTTTTCCAATAAAAAATTACTGCAAGTAAATCAAATATTGACGGTTAGGTATAACTGTCGAGGACTGAGTTTAATCAATTTTTTTATATATAAAAAAAAAAGTTCAATCAATTTTTTTTATATACCTTTAATTTCACAGTTAGATACATATAGTTTGTTACTTAATCTTTGTTTAAAAAGTTGGTCTAGACTCTATAATTATAAGATTTGAGGGACATGTTAAAGTTTTACTTGATGACTATTGAACTAGTTTTAGGATATCATTTTCTTTTTATTTTAAAATTTACTTATGTTTTAAATAATCGACTTATAATTAATTCTCTTAATTTGAGGGAATTACTTTTCATATTCGTATGGGTCTATAATTGGTAATTCGAGTAATATAAATACTTTTAAAGGGCTTGTAAGTGAACACACAATTTCTTTTACTTAAAAAAAAGTTCATTCATTTAATCATAAGCTGAAGCGATTACAAATAGAATCGATGGAACGGTATACTATTCCTTACCGTCAGACATAGAAACAAATTCAATATCAATGTTACAAAGAACTTGATTCGCAGACTATTTCACAAATTTGAAGCTGAATTCGTTGGATGAACTTAAAGTTTCTTTAATATCATTGAAGAATCGATCAAACGTAGTCAATATTAACTTTGGTTGAAAAGTATTACACACCACCTGAATATATGTTTTTCATATGTCGTTCATTGACAATATATCCATCGAGCTAAGCTGCAGATGCTCTTTTTCATTGTCATCTTTGTCACCTAAGATGAAGTTCACATACGCCATGACCAACTTATATGGTTCACACTTATGAAAAAAAAAAAAGAACTCGCCAAAAGAAACGAGAGGAAAACAAACTCGTCACACAAACGAGAGAAAGACACAGAAAAACAGAACAAAAAGAAAAGAGAAACATTAGTACACCACCTAGCCTCTTAAACTTTTATTTTGTGGATCCACTAAAATCAAACAACCTCTTTATCCAGATATGACAAAATCCATAAACTTTAGATCATTGGAACTATTGCAACATCCTTAAAAGGTATATGGCTAATTCGGCAGTGAAATTTATTATGAAACTAAAATAAACAATAAATAAAAGAAAATAAGAGACCGCCGGCCAAGAAACGAAGTTCCGTCAAAGGCTCAAAGCTTCGGCCAAAGGCTGGCGGCCACCAGATGAAGAATTAAGATTTCGTGCAGTGAGGCAGATTAATGGGCGATGTACACAATTTCCAAAAGGTGACCTTACATCTTTTTCAAGCGCTACCTATTAATAGAGGTGACTTGTGACCTACTTTCTTAACACGTTCATGACGAAAGATATAACTTCTCTGACCACTAATTTTAAAGTGTAAGTTTGAACCCTCTTTAATATAGATTATTAAAGTTCATAATTTGTTATATTGCACATGTAAAACTTACTAGTCGGCAAAAGAATAAAATATTAATTTACAATAAAGTCTCAGTTATCAAATTGTTAAAATTGTCACGTCATACAAAATTAAAGGACCAAAATTACAATATCATGGAAGGAGCTATTTTTCCTTTTTTAAAAAGCCAAATATCAACGGTTATTTATGATTTAGGCCAATTCCCGGGGAAAATACTGCGTATATTTTTTAAAACAGATTTTTTGCCTCCATACCAGATTTAAATTTCACAAGCAGAGAACACGCATAGACAGTCTTCCATTTGCTTTCATTTTTTGTAATGCATATTCAAATCGTCATTTTCAGATTTCCAGGGGAAAACTATAATTCACAACGCTTGTAGGCAGTTCTACAGGATCATTGCGCAGATTTCAATTTGGAATTCGAGTTCACATTTCTTCGGTGCGTCTTCTCACGATTTCCAGGTAATTATCTATGTAATCTGCCAAGTTGCTGACGAATCATGATTAGTGTTTGCGTTTTTTAAGCTTCTAAATTTGTCAAACAACGGAGTAACTTTTGTTTTTGTTTTTTTTGTTTTGTTTTTTGGCAGATCAGACATAAATACATCATAGATTTATTTTTTGATACATTGTTCTTATGAAAGTTTAGAGTTTAGGATTGGTGACTACAAACAAGTGATATATGAGGATATTTAGGAATTCGGATCTGTAACTTCTCTCTATCATCTCTCTTTCACTCTCTCAGGTTGCTTCTGGAAAATATATAAGTCCTCAAAGTTTTTGAGACACAATGAGCCTGTCCTGACTCCTGATTGCTGCCTTGATTGGGTTCTCTCAGCTCAGCTTTTTCTGTCTGCAACCTGGATTAGTGCTATGTTTAGTACTTAAGTACTACATATTAAATGCTTAGGATTGAAATATTCAAATTCTAGAATGATTTTGAAGCTTATTGTTGATTTAACTGATAGTTTAATTTATTTCCCAGCATCTGTTGTGAAAAGTGATTTTGTCATAAACTTTGGAGGTCAAAATGAGGTGCAATGCATGCTGGCAAGAATTGGAAGGGCAAGCCGTCTCCACCACTTGTAGCCACATCTTTTGTATCCAAGTTGCCCGTGTGCATATATATACATGAATTCCTTTGCCTCATTTTGTGGCTGTAGTCCATAAAAATTTCCTTAATCATATTAATAGGTACAGAAGATGCCAGGAAGATTCTCAGTAATGATGCTGCTTGCCCTATCTGTGATCAAGCTCTCTCTAAAAGGCAAGTGCTTAGGCTTCATTAGTTGTGAATTGTAGAAGACAGTTTGATGTGTATATAACTTATCTTGAAGAGGATCTTCTCCTTTTTCTTTGTTGTTAACTTTCTTTTTTGGCCTTTCTTCTGCAATAGATGTGTTTTAGCTACTGATTTTACAAACTTGCAAAGAGTACCTTAAATGATGTTCCCCCCCCACCTTTACACTATGCAATTGTTCTTATCATTGTATCTTTTATGTTACTAAATACAAAATTTTGATCCTCAGTCTCATGAAGCCTGTGGATATCAATCCAAGTGATGAATGGATAAATGTAAGAAAGCTTTCCTGAAATATCATGGTTTATCCTTTCTCTAACATTTGGGTTTCTATGGGGTACTGGAATCATTCTTATTGCCCACCTGTCTGGCTGTTGTCAATTGTCAGTGTTTATAGACATTTTTCTTTTCCTGCATATCCAGTAGAGTCTCATCATGTCTGTTCTATCATCAAGCTTATAGCTAGAATAAATATCCTGCTTTTTTTTTTTTTTGAAAATGAATAAATATCCTGCTGATTCTCTTTAACACTTGTGCAGATGGCCAACTCTGGGATATCACCTCAGATTTGTATCCTTACAGTTTGCTCCCTATGTTTCATGTGTGCCTCGAGGTGAAGCAAACATTTCAAGAGTGGGTGTGGCAGACTCAAATTTAATATTCCAAATATCTCTTGTTACCTTGACTATGACCAGTGATGAAGAGTGCTTATAGAAGCGTGATGTTCTACATTGGGCAAAAGGAGTTGGAAATGCAATTTAAAATGAACAGGATGGTAGCTCAGTGCCGACAGAAATGCGAGGTTATGCAACAACAATTCTCTGAAAAGTTGGAGCAAGTGCAAACTGCATATCAGAAGATGGGTAAGAGGTGCCAAATGATGGAACAAGAGCTTGAGAACCTGTGCAAGGACAAGAAAGAGCTTCAAGAAAAGTTTGCTGAAAAATGCAGGTCAGAATTTTCATCATTATGAAGCATAAATATTTGAACTTTACACTACATATATGGAGTAACTTTCTAGCCCAAAACTGTCAGGCAAAAGAGAAAACTTGATGAAATGTATGATCAACTGAGAACTGAATATGAATCAGTGAAGCGGTCTGCCATTCGTCCTGCAGTACCCAATATGTACTCAAGAACGGAACCTGAACTCTTCTCAAATGCTGCTAATATGATGAATAATAGAGATCATATGAGAAAAGGTAATTCCATTCTGTTTTAAAAGGTTGATATTCAGTTAGCTAAACAGAAGTTATCTGTTTCATATACCCCCCAAGAAATACTAGTTGACTTATCTCTTGCAGATTGGTCCGTTGCCACTCCTGACACTCCAGGGCCAAGAGAAGATATATGGCCACCTCCAGCAAGACAACACAGTTCAAACTCTGGCCCCTTGGAGATATCCAGTGGCTCGCCTGCGAAGCAATCAGGAATTCGAATGGATACTGGAAACAGAATGGCTGGTGCTCGTCCCATGTTCGGCCTTGGAACTGCAACCGGAACTGGGGGTAGCAATCCTTCAATGACCCTTAGGAACCTCATTCTTTCCCCCATAAAGAAGCCTAGGCTCTCTCGCGGTCAGCCCCAAATGTTCACGTAAGCCACAATTTTAGCAGTGATGGATCCCCATCTTCACTTTTCGCATTACTCATACTCAGCTCTGCTCTTTTCCAGGTTGTAGACAACAAGTTCGTGCATATTATTCCAGGAAAATACTCAGATGCAACCATATACAGAGTTTCTTGATTTTATTGTTCATTAAGGTATCAATGGTTTGGCAGCTCAACATGATTACCGGATATCAAGGTATTACCATAGAAATATGTAGCAATTGCTGTTCTATTTCTTAAACAAACAAAAAAGTGGCAAGAAACAATATAAACTGGGTATGACACAAGAAATTTATGCTCCATGTTTCAGAAATCCTCATCTCAGTTTCCAAGCCCACATGTTATACCTATACAAAAATTTATTTTTTTGTGCATATATACATATACACACTCAACACAACAAACGGGAAGGCAAAAAGACTTTCAACGTGGGAGCCTGTGAAGATAGTAAAACTGTGTCCCCATGTTGGACAGGATAAACAACATGGGAACCATCAACATAGATTATCCCCTCTTTACAGTACCACGCAATCTCCATTAGTTCATCGTGCTTCATAACTCCGTGCATGAATCCATGGCTTGCTCCAGGAGCAATGGGCTCCCTTACAATATACTGGAGGTCCTTGGATAGAATAGGCATAGCAAATCCACCTGCTGAGAGCACAGCTGCTGTTGATCCAGCAGCTGTTGACACTCGTAAACCACTTGATCTGCAATTAATCATAGGGGAACAAGGCTGGTCGTCTTTCTTGATTCTGTCAAATATTAAGAGAGTTTATTAAACTAGTGTAATCTTTAGGAACCACATATAAGCTGTTTGTAACTTTGATACTATAAAAGAACACTTGCCTGAATGAGCACCGCGAAACTGTTGCAGGACAAGGATGGGCAATCAATATATCATTAAGAGCATAAGTTGGCAGCTGTTGTGAATTGAGACGAATTAGCATCCTTGAAACTTCTGAAGGCTTAGAACGATTCTCGAGGATATCATCTAATATCTGCATCGAAAAATACATTTGTGAAAGGTGAGTTCTCATCTTAACTTTCTAGCATGCATATGTGAATTCTGTGTTTAGATGCCCAATATACGATCCCATCGACCCCTAAAAGCCAATATGATAGCAAAGGCTATTGAGTAAACTGGCTTACTTGTTCAAAGTTATCAACAGTAGCTGCACAAAGATAGCCAGTGCTCCTTGTAGCATCAAAATCTTCATTGACCTGCACCACACAACAGTTAGCAAAAGGGTCGTTTTGAGCTTGAGAGATGAATTTAGGGACACAAAGGTTTAAGAAACAATTAAATCCAGGACTCCCATGATTATCAAAGCAGCAACTAACCTCTTTTGCCTGAGTTGGATCAGAATTCACTCCAAGAACCGGAATTTTATCATCCAAAAAATGGCTTCCCTGTAATAATGTACCATCGCCTCCTATAGTAATAACTAGATCTACATCTCGAATCGGCTGTGATAGGTCATGGCGGGAGACCGGTATGCAATCAACAAACTTATTCCTCAAAACATTCTGACAGAAATTTATAGCTTCCTTGTGAACCAAACGCCTGTTGTCTAGATGCTTTAGTACCTGCAATAACTTAAAGGTGAGAAATTTATGAAACATTAGGAGACAAAAGACTTTGATGCTGATGATTCAAGGCCACATTTTCAACACAGATTATTAACATAGGGAAACTCATACAGTGGAATGATATAAGTACACCCAGTTCAGTTCAGTTCAGAAACTGTGGCTCCATTATTTTCACTTTCAAGTGGCTTTGGCATATTATCAAACACGTAATGAATACACATACACGGAAGATTAAAGTGTTTAGAATGGAAAAAAAGGTTTGGAAATGAATTGTATTTGTTGCGAAATATGGAATCACCTTAGGGTTCGTGACGCGCGACGAGAGACCATTGGAGTGGAGAGATGGGTACGCGTCGAAAGGTTTTAACAACAGCATAAATCTTCTTCTCGCCATTGTTAGTGCTTTTCTTTTTTCCTTTTCTAGCTTTCTCCTGTGAGCCTATAATGGTTTTGAAATGCTCTTTCTCCTGTTACAGTGGGCTATGCCAATTGCCAAGGTGAAGAATCTACGAAGAACTCCAACCGCAGCCACGGTTACAGGGGATTATAGACATGACGGTTTGAAAACCTTTCTCAAGTTCTTATTTTTCATAATGTTATAATTAGTTACCATATATAAGTATTTTATGCTAGTTTACATTATTGTGATCCATTGTCAATTGAGCAACTTATATTAATTTATCTATTTTGTAGACATTTGTGTATTAAACAACTAAGGAGATCTAAAACCCACTTTCCGATTACTCGAGACTAGACTTATACCTAATGTTAGTATAAGTCGAACCTGTCAAACCAATCAAACTGTATCTGGTTCCCAACAAATTTATCAAAAATACAGTCACATTTTTGTATTCAGTTAGTATATACACTATCAACAGCTATTTACTAAACACTCTCATATCTTTTTTATTGTTTTAGCGCGAGAAAATTAATACGACGTAATTAATCATAATAATTAACTAAAAATAAAATAAAATTCAGGATCCGGTCCCCAAATTCCCAGACCCAAATCGGACGCGGTCCGCCCTAACCCTAAACCCAACCATCCAAATTTGGGTTAAATCTAAACCCAACTCGCAGGACTAAGATTACAATTTACTTGACCTGACCGGCTGACCCGCCCAATCTCCAATCTCAAGTCGGGCATTTTCCGAATCTTCCCCACTTACTCATATCCGATTCATATCCTTATTCTCCCTTCCAAATCCAAACCCTACCCTTATCTATCTCGGATCGGACGATCCGATCTCCGCTAAGCGTCACCGGAGCCCCGGCAAACACAGACATTCACCTCCAGGTCCGATATCTCTTCCGATCACCTCCCAACTTGCTTAGAAAAGCTTCAGCTTTGACCTCTGTTTTTTGCTGGATTTCTTTTGCTATGACTAGTTGAAAAGCTCAGTTGCAAAAGTTTAATTTTTTGTTATGTCATACTAATTGTTAATTTAGCTTTTCTTGTTGTTATGAAAGTTAAATTTCTAGTTTTTATTCAATGTAAAATTTGATTTAACTCTACGGTTTTCAAATTAGTGTCTGGATTTCTATTTTTGCTTTTGCCTTCATTTTATTTATTTATATGAGTATATGCATGCATGTATGGCTGCATTTAAGTACATCTTGACTGCTGACAGGGCTTTGAACTAGTGGCATGGGAGTGTTACTGTGTTAAGTAAAGACTAAATAGATGGTTGTTGCTTCGGACATATGTTATTAGTATAGAGAATCACTTGTTTGGTGTGAATCTTTGTTTTTTATTTAGGGGTTATGATTTCTGCTTGCTTTTGTTATTGTGTCCTTGAATGTGTTAAGACTTCAGGGACCTGTCAGTAGTGATTGTATAAAGCATATATACACAAGCACGTTCATATAGACAAGCAGAGAATTGTATTTCATGATTGAACTTTGAATCACAAGGTGTATACTTTGGGCCATATGCATGTTTACTTATGAAAATGTATGTATACATGCACTTATTATCTGTCAAAATGGTCAATGGATGCTCCACTTTCTTAGATATTGTCTACTTACTTTTATACATATAATAGATAGGTTTACTGCGTTGTGGTAAAAAAATTAAAAACAATGTTCTGAAACTTTTTTTTTGGTGGGTGAAAGGCAGGTTGGATTAAATAGCATTTGTTCCATGCGATGGAAATTACAAGCGAGGCCCCAGCTAAGAGACCAAAGCGATTGACGTCTGTTGTATGGAATCACTTTGAAAGAGTTAGAAAGGGAGAAATTTGTTATGCTGTTTGTGTACACTGCAAAAAGAAACTTAGCGGATCAAGTAACAGTGGGACAACTCATCTGAGAAATCATCTGATAAGGTGTCTGAAGAGATCCAATTATGATGTTTCTCAAATACTTGCAGCAAAGAGAAAGAGAAAGGATACTGCCCTTGCTGTTGCTAGTGTCACCTATGAAGAAGGGCAAAGAAAAGAAGAAATCATTACCCCCATAAGTTACAAATTTGATCAAGAGCCAAAGAAGGAAGACAGCAATATCCCTTTCAACCTTGGGAGTGTTAAATTTGACCAAGAGCGGAGTCGACTCGATTTTGCTCGCATGATTATGTTACATGGCTATCCACTGGCCATGGTTGAACATGTTGGATTCAAAATATTTGTGAAGAATTTGCAACCATTATTTGAGGTCATGAATAATAGTGCCATTGAACTTGACTGTATGACAATCTATGCTAAAGAGAAACAGAAAATTTATGAAGAAATACACAATTTGCATGGGAGAATTAGTCTTGTTGCTGACATCTGGGTATCAGCTGACAGTGCAAGGTATCTGTGTCTGACAGCTTACTATATCGATGAAGATTGGAAGCTGCGGAAGAAGATACTGAATTTTGTGACACTGAACACTGCTGATACAGATGACCTACTTTCAGAAGTTGTCATTAAATGTTTGACTGACTGGGCTATTGACCGGAAGTTGTTTTCTATGACTTTTGATGAATGTTCGGGCTACGATGACATGGTCTTTAGAATCAAAGACTGGCTATCTCAAAACAAGCCGCTTTTAAAGAATGGTGAGTTATTTGATGTGCGTTGTGCATCAAATGTTTTGAAATCTATAGTTCTAGATGTCATGGAAGCACTTCGAGGTTTGACCCACAAGATTCGAGAAAGTATAAGGCATGTCAAAAGTTCACAAATAACCCTAGGAAAATTCAATGAGATTGCCCGGCAAGTTGGGATAAATACTGAGAGGCATCTAGTTCTCGACTATCCAATGCAATGGCATTCAACCTATACAATGCTTGAAACAGCACTAGAATATAGGGGTGCCTTCTCTCTCCTGCAAGAGAATGATGCTGACTACAAAATAAGTCTATCTGAAACAGAGTGGGAATGGTTAAGTTCTGTTACTGGTTATGTAAAACTTTTAGTTGAAGTTACCAAGATTTTCACTGGAAGCAAATATTTAACAGCAAATGTATATTTCCCAGAGATATGTGATATTCACATCCAATTAACAGAGTGGTGCAAAAGTGCTGATGAGTTTCTTGGTGATATTGCAACCAAGATGAAAGCCAAGTTTGACCAGTATTGGAATAAGTGTAGTCAATCTTTAGCAATAGCTGCTATCTTGGATCCTCGATTCAAGATGAAGTTGGTCGAGTATTATTATCCTCAGATTTATGGTAGTGATGCGCCAAATCACATCAAAGCAGTATCTGATGCTGTAAGGCAGCTTTTCAATGAGTATGCAATAGGTTCAACTTCACTTGATCAAGATCCACCTGGGCCTGGAAGCTTACCTAGCAGCAGTACTGGAACTAGGGATAGACTGAGGGGCTTTGACAAATTTCTGCATGAAACCTCACAAAATCAGAGTGTGCCATCAGATTTAGACAAGTATTTGGAAGAGCCAGTGTTTCCACGCAACTATGATTTCAACATATTGAACTGGTGGAAAGTTCACACTCCTAGGTACCCAATATTATCTATGATTGCGCGTGATGTATTGGGAGTTCCTGCATCCACACTTGGACCAGAGTTAGCATTTAGCAATAAAGTTAGAATGCTTGACCAGCATAAGAGTTCACTCAGTTCTGATATTCGGGAAGCTTTAGTATGCGGTCAAGACTGGTTGCGTTTAGAAGCAGAAGGTACTTAGATTCTCTCTCCCCATATTTCCATGAAAACATTTTGGTCTCTTCATGCTTTTATAGATGTATCATAGTACCCAAGTAACAGATA
>CM008339.1:3294163-3308506 GCA_002525835.2 Ipomoea batatas
GAGCTGCGAGAGACTAATGGGAGATTGACCTACAACTGAGTCCGAGAATTCAGGAATCTGTCTAGTAAAAACAAGTTTCCCTTTGTTGACAAACATTATCTTGCAGAATGACGGGGCATTTTTGGCAGCATAACTTGCTTTCCTAGAGATCTTTTTTGCCTTCATACAACTGTATAAAAGAGCTAAGCATGAGTTTAGGAAAGTAAATTCCATGCTTCAAAGGCACATAAGAGAGGAGTTAATTCAATTGAGGCAAACCAAGAGAACTAGCCTAAAGGGTCAGTGTAGGAATGAACTGGCATGAATGAATTTTAAACTTCTGCAGCAATAAACAAGTCTTCATGATATTTAGACCTACCACTACACATTATTTCTTTTACCTTGAAGAAGAAGAATAAGAAGTAAAGTTCAATAAGTTTTAAAATCATGAAATAAGTGGGCAATAAATGGGTGGGTGCGTAGCTTTGGGGTAGAAATTAACACCTATGGGTTTGAATAAATCATAATGACGAGATATGCTTAAATTCAATTGCTCAACAAGGAATGCATATAAAATTCCATCCAAAGGTTGCATTAACCAGAAAACTTGGATATGATTTAGCTAAACCTAGACCTTAATCTGGAAGAGTTTGTAGGGATAAAGTCTAGAGAATATAATTGCCCTCTTCTAATTGTCCGTGTTGTAAGGAAGATTGTAGTAGCAATCTCTCAGTGAAGAGGAAGGGCATTGGGAACAAGCTACAATTCACGACACTTTTCCTTAAGGAAGTTCACTCATATAGAATGTCATTAAAACTTTGTGGTAACATCAGTAGACAGAAAAAAGTATTTGAGATCTGCCCCGAGAAGTTGTTAACTGAAGCCAAACTATTTATGCTTAGAGTAATGGAATAAGAATACAATTGAAGAATGCCACAATTAATAGCAAAGAAGGAAGTTAATCTAAAACAAATGGAAATGAATTCATGATAAAAACTGGGGCACTCACTCTGGAATAGCTCCAATCACAAGCTTCGTAATATTATGTTCATTTACCATATCGACAATTCCCTTATGAATTTGATCTGCTTCAATTGTAATAATGCTTGCTTTAACCTGAAAAATCCATGGAGTATTTCATAGTTTAAGTAACATTAAACAGACTGAAATTTTGGATCAGAGGAAAATCAGACTGATCTAGAATACATCTACCACGTGTTAAAACTTAAAAGCAACTTTAATCAAATATATGAATTCCATTTATGGATGTAAAGTTCAGAAAGGCCCAAAAAAATATTAATAATTGATGCACTCCACTAAAGATAGACACTCAATTTCTGAAAATGTTCACTGATATGAAAGCAACTATTAACAAACTCTAAACATTAATTGATTAGTTTTCCTAATAGGACTTCCAGAAAAGAAGTACAGCAGAGACAAATATAAGTTATGACAAAATATCAAATTGAAAATTATAATTCAAAATATCGAATTTTGAAATAAATGATTTTCTGTTCTGCTGTCTTCAAAGTAGAACATTCAAATTGTTGCCTTGAATTATTGACAACTCAGCAGCTGTTGACCATGAAGAAAATAAAATAGCCAACTCAGCAGAAGTTACAACTGAAGCTAACTGCTTTTAGTTACCTTACTTACCTAGCCAGTTAGTTCGTTAGTCTTCCTCTTTTTACATGGCTACTTTGTATTCCCCCTTTATATGCTGCTACTTTGGATTCATGGAATGAGACTTTCACTTTCTTTCTCTCTTTCTACTCTCCGTTTCCTCTTACTAAAACTTAAAAAATAATTTTTCCTACTTCCTTCAGTTCCTTGTAACCCAGATGACCAGGTATATAGTAATGCTAATCTAGTCAAGATATGAAGTTTCAATGTTCAGTGACAAGTCAAACAGTCCTGAACATGATTGTCAAACAAACTAGTCGCATGCTAAAGAGTATCCAATTACATTATGGGGTAGGAATGGGTAGGATTACCTTTAATCTGCAACATATTTTCATGTAACTATTAAGATGTTTCCTCATCGCTTCCCTCTCCTCATTCCTGAAGGCAGATACCACTTCCGGATTAGCTTGGCTTGCCGGTAGTCTACCCACTGGACAACAAATCGAGTAACAATAACTTAGCAATTGTTCTAAAACTCTGTAAGCAGAAAAGAAATCAATTACCAAATACAGTTCCTTCTTTTGCACACAAATGTTTGTTCAAAAGTTCAATTTTTCGTTCTCTAGACTCTAGCACTTCTCAATTTAACGGCATGTGTCATGTAAATGTATGGGAGTGTTAAATAATACAGCCATGATTGCTCAGACCGTAAGAATGTAAGATTTTCCCATATAATATATTTTATATATTAAAGACTTAATTATGTGGTGCAAGTTAGCTAAGCTTATTAAGTAGTTTGGTTGAACTGAATAAGAAGTTGTTAATTTATCAAACACTATGCCTATGTAAAGTTTATGGGATATAAGATGTACAGTATATACTATATAGCACATAAAGTTTATGGTACTCGTAGTCTCACACTGCTCAGAATAATCTCAAATACACCATCTAAAGTTCTGAGTAAGTATGGGACAGAACGTCTAATCTTTTACTATTCGAGAGACAACACAAGTAAGAAGATATAATATCTTGATCTACAATATTGCTTTCGCTACTACGAGGTTAGGTTTCTCGTAATTAAGTTGTTTATTCATGTAAGATTATATCTAACACAGACCTCATAAGCCTCCACAACAAGCAGATAACTAAATTTTCTAACAGCATTCAGACACATCAAAATTGAAAAATAAGAGCTTACTCACTCATTAACTCATCTGCATTTTCTCAAAAGACCAAAAGAGAAAAAAAAAAAAAAAAATCAAAGTTCCCACTATACTACATGGATCTCAAAATTAACTTACAGAATAACACCAAAGATCAAAAACATTAACGAATTTCATGAATCAAATGGCATAACATACTCCATATATATGTAGGGCGGCAGAAGAGACTTACAAAGAGTGGGAATCAAGGGAGAAGGCTGATGAACATGAAGAATACAAATCTCAGAGTTCCCAAAAGTTCTGCAAACCCACTGAAGCAGAGCTACAGCCTTGTCCTCTTTCTTCTTCCCCACAGCCACGTGGATTTTCCCGCCGTCTTCCTCTGCAACTTCCGGCAACTGTTGGGAAGCCATGACCTCCTTGTGGTCCCTCTGGTAAGACCCGCGCCTGAAACTTGACAGACCGGAAAATAAATCTCTAATACCAACCGGTCCCGGGACCGATGGGCTCAGCAGCTCCATCAAGCTCTTAGCCGGAACCGAAAGCTCAGGCGACTGAATGAAGTTTCCGGGCCGGAGATTTGTTTTCTGATTCTTAGGCGTTTGTTTTGGGGGAAAGAGAAACGACTTTTTGGAGTCGTTTGTTGTTGCCGGTGACCACTGACCCAATGAAATTCTTCAGTCCTGGAATTTCTTTTTTTTTTTTTTCTTTTATTTTTTTAATGTATAAGTGGGCCGGTTCGGGTCGTAATGGTCCCGGATCAAATCCAAAACAGGAACCAACTTCAATCATGGTTTTGGTTTCCATACTAAATATTAATTGGTAGGAAATTTTTTATAAAGAAAATTGTCAAATAAGCTCATAAGTCCTCTGTCCCGCTAAAGCCGAAGAAGAATAAGAGCATTTTTATCAATGGGGTTATTTCACGGTTTTTTAGGAGTTTTTGTAAGTATGATTAAGAAAGAGAAAGTAGGAGGGGAAGAAAAAAATAAAACAAATATGAAAAAAATTAAAAAGCAGATGAGTCGAGCGCGTGCAATAAAATTAAAAAGCAGATGAGTGCACGCGCCCGCGGGGAGCATAGTGGCAGCCACGCACGCGTGGCTGGGCAAAAGTTTTGTGGGGCCCACTTTACTGCTATGAACCTTTGTTTTACGGGAGTCACTTTTTCATTCTCTCACTTCACCTCTCTTTTTATGTTGACATTATTTTCTCAATAACCGTGTATTATTCACTGGTGTGAATGCCCTTAGAATAAGAGGGTTTAAGAGAAATTCACTACTTTAACAATAACTAGGCTTCCACATATGCTATTATTATGATATGGCAATGTCTTGCCATTTGATGTGTCGATGATTTGGTATAAATTAAATAATTTTGTATAAAGTGTTTTAACAAATTAAAATTTAAAAAAAAAACAAAAAAGAATAAAATGTTTTGAAAAAAAAAATTAAAATTAGCCTTAAGAGTTAAATAGTATCGTCATTGTCTCCAACCTTGGAGACAGATTTGACTAGCTCTAATTTAAATATTTAGAAGGAGAATATAATTTTCTCATCATTTTTTGAAAGTATTCATGTCACCAATCAACGCATAATTTCAAGGTTTTGAAAATGATGATTTAATCGTTGGAACATGATTCTCATATCTAAAGTTTACGGGGTCTGATTATTGCAAACATCTATTGAATTGAACTCGTTACACATAATCTTTTTAGTACAATAATTTACATCTCATGTGTAGGTATTAGGTAATAATTGTGGGTTTGGCTTTAAATTCATTATTATTTTATAATAAGTCAATTGTGTGTTTTTAAAAAAATGAAATTGAATTCATTCCCTTGTGAGAATGAAGGCACTGTCACTGTAAATGGAATTCTTGAATTTCTTTGACTGACCTGTCTGACCAAGGGGAAAGTCTTCAAGCCACCCACCTTTGAAAACCCCAGTGGTCAATCCCAACTAAAGAAACCCACATTAAAATTCCATCAATATCCATTCAAAAATTCATTAGTTTTCTTATTACTTTTTTTTTCTATGGGGGTTATAAGATCATTTTATTGCAATGATAAATCCAATTTTCCAGGTCCAAGATTAGCATATTAAAGAAGCAACTAAACATATTAGTCAGCTCGACTGTATAAGCAATAATCTCGATTTATGCTGCAACATTGGTGGCATAGACTTTAGTAACCTTCTCAAAGCATTGTCACATTGACCATACCAACTAACTAAAACACAACATATTAACTCAATTGCAACGTGTTACCATGACATAATAAGTCGTTTGAATTATTCAGTATAAATATCTTATCATCTATATATAATATATTAATATGCATTATCTACCTCTCTATCTCATCTCATTATTTGTACTAGCTATATAGTGGATTTTGGACCAATTTTTGAGGAGATATGAGTGATGTGGAAGAGAGATGTAATGGAGAGAGAAAATAAAAAATCATCGTGAAATGAGGTGATTTTTTAAGAAAAAAGTGGGTCTCACCATGTGCATTCAAGCATTGCATATGGTCGCGTGGAGTGCCATCAACACACCCAGTCAGGCCCATTAATATGCTTTATTTCTTTCTTCTTCTTTTTTTTTTTTTTTTTTTTTTTTTTTTTTTTTTTTTTTTTTTTTTTTTTTTTTGCATTGCATTGCATTGCATTTTTCTAAGATAATACTACACGAATAAAAATAAGTTAAAAAGTTCTCTTATTTCAAATTTTCAATTGATTATTGATTATCAGAAATAAAAAAATCACATGTGTGTGTGTGTATTTAAGCCCAATTTCATGTGTGTGTATATGTATATTTTTTTTGAAAACAAAAATGCCATATGATTAATTAATGAGAGCAGAAATAGAGTCAGGAGGGACAGTGTCCCAGTACAAAATAGTAGCCTGAGTAGCGGCCGCAGCCGCTAAAGTATGAGCTATGACATTTGATGATCTAGAGACCAAATTGATCGTGCAATTATTAAAAGAAGAAAGCAACGCCCTACTTGCTTCAATGGCAAATCCTGCATGTGAACGAATAGCCGACACCGACGTAAGGTGTGACCGGAGCTGGGAGCAGTCAGTGAAAACCGCCACGAATGATATGCCCTTGTCTCGTAGCCAAGACAAAGCTTCCTTGGCAGCAGTTGCTTCGGCCATTAATGGTGAGTGACAGATTGAGGACGGACCTGCACAGGCTGCCACGAAACCTCCATCCGCCATTAGAAGCACTGCCCCGAAGGTAGCTCGCTGTGAAGATGAGCAGAAACCGGCGTCGAAGTAGCATCGTGGTTCGTCTGTCTGAAGCTGGACTGGTATCGTCGGAACAGCAGCTGGGGTTCCTGTAGACGACGCTTGTCCGCCGTGGACCTCTCTCCAAGAATGCAGTGCTGCCGTCGCCGAAGATAGAAGAGCTCTTGGACGCGGCAGAAAAGCATCCCATACTGCCGAATTTCTCCCCTTCCAGAGATGATAGAGAATCGCTATAAACACCCCAATCTCCTCCTCTGAGAAATCACGCAAGATAGATGAGAACCACACAGTAAAAGAGTCTCCCAAGACATGTGGAATAGACAAATTAGATTGAGACCAAACTAATTGTGAAAAAGCACAAGAAACCAATGCATGCATGACACACTCATGAGCTTGACCACACATAGGACATGTTGGATCAACATCTACCCTCTTTAAAATCAAATTGGTTGTAACAGGGAGTGTATCACTGAGAGCTCTCCATAGGAAGGTTTTCCACTTGGGTGGCACTTTAATTTTCCACAGGGAGGTCCACTTATCAAAACCCCCATTCATATTCACATATTCACCAACTATGGCTCTATAACCACTTTTCACAGAGTAACACCCCTTCGGGTCACTATGCCAATACCACGAGTCTTCATAACCTGGGGAGATGGGAACCTTTGAAATACGTAAGACATCCTGAGGGATGAACAAATCATTAAGAATAGGGACGTCCCACGTATTATTACTTTCATCAATTAAACCTGACACCAATGAGCCCCTGAGTTGCACAGGCATGGGTGTTTGAATCAATGGGGAGGAATTATCCGGAAGCCAAGGATGACCCCATATTAAAGTAGTCTTACCATCCCCAATTCTCCGTCTCACACCACCAGTAATTAAATCATGGGCCGCCATAATACTCCGCCAACAATAACTTGGGCAATTGCCAACAGCAGCATCAATGAAAGAAGTCTTTGGATAGTATCTTGCCTTATAGACCCTTGCTACCAAAGAGCTAGGATTAGTAAGAAATCGCCATGCCTATTTACCCAGCATAGCTAAGTTAAAAGCACGGAGATCCTTAAAACCTAAGCCACCATACCTCTTGGGAATACACAACCGATCCCACGCCTTCCAATGAATCTTTCTCTCCACCCCAGAACCCCACCAATAACGGTTCATGGTCCTCTCAATAGATAGACATACTGACTCAGGGAGTAGAAAGACACTCATTGAGAAAGTAGGCATAGCCTGAGCTATACTTTTTAACAGAATCTCCTTCCCTGCCTGCGAGAGTAACTTTTTATTCCATGATCCTATTCGTTGCTTGATCTTGTCTTCAATGTATGAAAAGGCTGCTTTTCTGTTTCTGCCCACAAAAGCTCGGAGACCCAGATATTTCCCAAAATTTGGGGCCTGAACAACTCCCAAGACCGCCATCACTTCCTCTCTGTGTACAGTGCTTGTATTTCTGCTGAAACAGATACTAGACTTGTGATAGTTCACTGCCTGACCAGACATACTCTCGTATAAGTCCAAACAGTGCTTTACAGCCTCTGCCTCTTGAGTATTGGCTCTAAAAAATAGGAGACTGTCATCTGCAAAAAACAAGTGTGAAATCGGAGGAGCCCCTCTGGCTACTCTACAGCCCCTGATGGAGCCTTCTGCCTGAGCTTTCTGAAGCAACAACGAAAGACCTTCTGCACAAATAATAAACAGATATGGGGACAAGGGATCTCCTTGACGCAGCCCACGGGATGGAACAACAACATCAGTTGGGGCACCATTGACCAAAAAGGTGTAAGAAACCGTAGAAACGCATAGCATGAGTAATTCAACCCACCTAGGCGCAAAACCTAGGGCTTCCAACATCCTCCTCAAGAACATCCACTCCATGCGGTCATAAGCCTTCGCCATATCTAGCTTAAGAGCCCCCCAGCCCATCAAACCATTCTGTTTTCGGTTGAGATAGTGACCTACTTCAGCAGCCACCAGGATATTATCCGTTATTAGCCTATCTGGAATGAATGCACTTTGAGACTCTGAGATGAGATTGCCCAGCAAAGGCTTCATTCTATTTGCTAAAACTTTAGCAATCACCTTATACACCACATTACACAAAGCTATAGGCCTCAGATCAGCAACACTTTCAGGTATATTCTTCTTGGGGATTAAAACCACATTCGTGGCATTAAGACCCTCAGGAAACGAACATGAATTCAAGCACTGTAACACAAAATCTGACACATCCGAGCCAACTACATCCCAGTAGTGCTAATAGAAGCCTGGGTTCATCCCATCTGGCCCCGGAGCCTTGTCTGGGAACATTGAAAACAGGGCCTCCTTAACCTCCACAGTCTCAAAAGGACGTAACAGCTTATCATTATCATGGAGAGAGACTCGCGGTATTATAGCATCAAAGAATGACTCCTCCAAAACCGAACCAGAAGAGTGGAAGACAGTCTCAAAATAATTCAACACTACAGCTTTTAAATGATCCCCTTCCACCCACACACCTGAATCATTTTTCAATCTAGATAAAGTATTTTTCTTTCTACGGGCAGAGGCATACCTGTGATAGAACTTCGTGTTCGCATCAGCTCCCCTCAACCAGTGCTGCTTAGCTCGCTGTCTCCAAAAAACATCCTCCTGGGCTTCCAACCGGGCTAGTTGGCCATCTAAGCGCTGAAACTCTGCTAAGGACTCCGGGTCACGTTTGCCCCTGAGCAGAAACTGTGATTTGCGCAACAATTTGAGCTGATGTCCAAACTTATGAAAGTGCTCGCCACCCCAACCCAGGAGCCTCTCCCCACAGAGCTGCAGACAACTGAGTAAACCACCATTCCGACCTTCGTGCCATGCCTGTTCCACCACCTCCCTACAGCCCTGATCGAGCAACCAAGCCATCTCAAACTTGAAGCCTCTGCGGAAAACTCTCCTTCGCACCACGTGACAAGGCAAACTCAGGAATAAGGCCGAGTGATCAGAAGTTCTAGTAATAATGTTCTCGACATGAGCACCCTGTTGCAGCCCTCTCCAGTCAGGATTTGCTAAGACCTTGTCCAACCTCTCCTCCATCCAGTCCACTGATCCCCTACCCTGTCCCAGGTATACTGGTAACCTCGCAAAGGAAGTTGAGAGAGCCCACAGTAATCCAATGCCTCCCCAAAACCGCGAAGGAGAGCATCCGGATGCGGATTTCCACCTCTCTTCTCGTGTTGATATAGAAGATCATTGAAATCTCCAATAACAACCCAAGGCAAGGTTGAAACTGAAACTATCGACCGAAGAAAATCCCAAGACTCCCTCCTCCTACTGCGCTCAGGGTAGCCGTAAAAGCATGTCATACGCCATCTGGGGGAATTATGGATAGTCACCTCCACATCAATATGATTCTTCGAATAACATAAAAGCCTAGCCGTACAGTTTTTCCTCCAAAACAACGCCAATCCGCCACTCAAACCAACACTATCCACACAAAAAAGGCCATCAAAACCAAGCTTAACCCGTAAACGTTCAGCATGAATACGGGCAACCTTAGTTTCCATAAGAAAAAGAAAATCGGGTTTCTTACAGGACACCAAGTCCACTGCTTCGCGAACTGTTCGTGGATTACCCAAACCACGACAGTTCCAGCTTATGACACTCGTGTGTATATGTATATAAAGTAGTACACAATGAATATATTATGTCAAAGCCCATCTGCTCCACTGAGCCATTTTAAAAGTTAATTAATGAATCTCTGAAACCCAGTTTAAATGTAGTATTGTGTATTTCGGCAAATTATACTGTGCACCATGGTGCACATAGCAATGTGCACCACGTACCTAAACGACGTCGTTTTGAGCTTTGTAAACTAATCATCCGTTTTTTTTTTTGAAAATCACGTTTTCCGTTTCGGTCGGTCTGTATTTATGTTAATATTTTGTGTATTCCAGGCAATCATTCTGTGTATTCCAGGCAACCGTTCTGTGTATTCTAGGCAACTGTTATGTGTATTCATGTTAGTAACACATGTTGTGATTTCATGTTAGTAACACATGTTGTGATGTGTTTGTGCATTTGAATGTTTAGGAGGATGAGTTATGTGTATTTTGTGTAAATATTTTGTGTATATATTCATGTTATTAACACANAGAACTTGTTGTAGGACCAGCCAGCAGATTTGATGACTTTTATGGTGCCTTTGCGTGCATCTATTGCAATTTGCAGATGAATGGGTGGATCAGACCCAACCTTTGGCATAATTCATCTCATAATGACATACTGGGGGGTTTCCCTTCATAGAAATCACAGCTATGAAATAGGAGGACTAGTGCAGATGTAGAAACTTTGAGAACTCGTTTACTAACTGAAAAATTTCTGCAGGGGAGAACAGAAAAAGAAAACATCTTTACGGCCACGAAATATGTTTTTTTTTTCTTCTTGCTTTAAAATGAATTTTTAGTTTTTCCCATCATGATTGCTATACAGTATATATATACACACACACCCAATAACAAAAGTTCCCATTCCGATACAACAGTCTAGAAGTATTATGTTGCCCTGTTATTTTCTGGTATATTAACAATAGTTTATGCCAATCTTCCAAGAATCTCATTGGTAGCATCAACAATATGCCATGGCTGTATCAGTGTTCACACGATTAAAGCATCCCTATCACTATCAGATGGGTTTTTACTCAAAATTTTGGTGGGCCAATAAAAAAACCCTTTTATTTTTTTCAAGAGAGATTAAAAAATAAAATTTTAATTAGGGTGGTTGCCACACACGTATTAGGCAACGTTACAAAGACCCGTCTTGTGTCGGATGGCCTTTAACATCTTTTGATAACAAATTGTGTGTGTGATACAACCAAAAATCTTGTTACATTTTAGTGTGTTCCTAAGAATAGAAAAAGGTGGTAACATAATTTTATAAATTTTTTTTGATGTATAAAGAGGTGTTTGGTAAATAACTATTAGTTGATTGAGTTAGTAACTTTAATTATTTAATAGCATTAACAGATTGTAAAAATATATCTAGTAAATTAGTTAATAGTTGATTATATGTAAAATGATTTCCTTAAAAAATTTGAGCAGCTTTATGAATTTTATCGTTAAAAATTTCTAACTTCCATTTCCACAAAGAAATTTATTTCCTGTTTGGTGTTTGCAGTGAACAGCTACCTCTTCCTCACTTGTCTCCAATCCAGCTTCTAATTCTGGAGCCGCCATTGCCATAGATGAATTTCTTCATCTTTGGTGGTTACCAGGCGGTTTGATTACAGAATTCCCCATTTCCGGCAATGTGTGCAGCTTTCCACCTCTCTTTCTTCTCCACCTTCAGCTCAGACAAGGCTGCTTACACTTTCTTCAGCCACTCAAAAATGGCGACTTTAGCTCCATCATTCACATTCCCGCATCACCCTTCATTATTCCTCGCTTCTCGCCGCTCAAATCTCTCTTTTGCTCCTTCCAATTTCCCAATCCAAAACCCTAGCCCGCTCAAGAGACTGCACATCCAGCCTTCTGTCAGAGCCCAAGCAGCTCCCACCGATCTCGGGGTAGTACAGAGAGTAGTCCAATTGGTCCTCACCTCGCCGCCGACGTGGCAGTCCGCCGTTGCCAGCAACCTCATCATCTTCGTCCTCGGTTCTCCGCTTTTGGTCTCTGGCCTGTCGCTCTCCGGTTCGGCGTCGGCTTTCTTGCTCGCCACTCTCACTTGGCGCGCCTTTTGGATCCCTGGGTTTCTCCTTGCGGCAATCTACTTCATACTTGTAAGCCCAAAATCAAATCTTTATGAATTGGATCAAAATGGTTTTTGGCTTTATTTTGTTGTTTTTGGATTACGAGGAAACACGCAGTCATTACCCGAGGTTATTCTCGGGTAAATCTCGTATAGTTAACAGGCTCAAACAAAAAACAATAGTTATATAATGAACCAGGTTTCATAGTGCACCGTGGACACTAATCCAATACACAGAATTCACGTTCATAATATACATACATATAAACACGATATAATGAACATGGATTATGTGCATTATGAACATGAATTTTGTGTATTATATAACTGAGGACACATAAACACTTAATATAATACACAGAATTCATGTTCATTATATCGTTAATGTGTGTGCATTATGGACATGAATTCTGTGCATTATGAACATGAATTCCATGCACTGTGGACCCTGGTCCACGATATAATTTGCTAACCAAAAAGCCAATAGGTTGCTTCCACTGGATTCGAATTTGAAAAACTTTGGCTTTATTTTGCTTTGTTTTTTTAATTACTTTCTATCTTCAAGCATAATTGGGGGGAGAATGTTGGCATATTCCTTAGGGGGAAACAAGAAATAAGTGTATAGATATAACTTCATGATTGAATGAAAATGTAAGTGACAAATGGAATTTGATTAGCAAGAGTGTTATGTATGATGGAGTGCCAGACTGTTTGAGTAATCTCAGTTTACCAGGGGACAGCTGTAACTAAGGTGAAGTTGGCTCAGAAGGAAGCTCAAGGTATTGCAGAGAAGAGGAGTGGAAGGAGAGGACCGGGAAGTGTGATCGGTTCCAGTTCATCTGCATGCGTGTGTGCGTTACTGTCAATTAAAGGGATTGGCGGAGCTGCATTCTCTCGGCTTTGGGAACTTGGATTTGTGGCGTGTTTCTGTACTAAGTTGAGTGATACTGTCTCAAGCGAGATCGGGAAGGCATATGGTAAAACAACGTCAGTGTTGCTTCCCTACTCTTCAGTAAATTATCTGCTAGGTCCTTCCCAGTCTTTATCCACCTACTACCCTTCCACCCCCCTTCAAAGAAAATATAATCTGATAAACATTAAGGAAAAAAAAAAAAAAAACCAACGTTTGTATGCGGAATCTAGTCTTAGATTCTTCAATTTGTTCTTAGTTTTGTGGTTTACTATAAGCCTGGTAAGAGTCAGCATAGTTTTGATTCTTAGTTGGTTACTTGAAAATTGAAATAGAAACGGATTGGCTAGTTTTCAGAGTTAAATTCTTCAAGGTACTTGCTCGTGGTCGTGGTAGTTATCGTATGCAATTTGTACATAGTTTATTTGTTTCATTACCAAGTTATGGAAGAATGTGTATGTACTCTAGCAAGAATATCTCTTTCATCGAAACTGACTGTTAGATGCTCGAACTTCAATTACAGATACCTCGTCACGACACTCAAGGTAGTTCCAAGAGGAACAGAAGGGGCAGTGAGCGTTGAGGGGACTTTGGCTGGACTTTTTGCTTCAATTCTCCTGGCCTCCACTGCTTGTATAATGGGTCAGGTACGGACATATGAGCGGTGATGCCTTTTGATTATGATCACACTAAAATATGTATAGTAGATTTTGACCAAGTCAAGGGTGATTGTTCACTTTCAAAAGCTTTACAATCGAAAATCAAAAGACAGTGTTGAACTAGGACCTCATAAGGTCAAAATCGAAGTTGTGTTCTTGAACTAAAAGGTTGAAATTATAAAGATCAAGATTGGAAGAAAAAACTAAAGTTGTGTTGCTAAACAAATAGGAAAGAGCAGTAACGTATCAAAAAGAGAGAGGATGAGTGAAAGAGGAGGGAAGACTTCAATTGTGGGATAGATGGAATTACTAAAGTCGAACTTATAAATTAGCATACAGATTAGTGGAGTCTCGGCTTTGGGCAGCATGAGGTAACGACTAACGAGGGCCAATAGTCAACAATTAACCGACCAATTGATATGAAGGGTTTGGAGCGGAACAGAAGGGTAGCATATGATTTAACAGACTAACTGACTAAGAGAATACCTGTTTTTCGGCAGACTGGGGGTTGTAATGCAGGTTTTGCTAACATGCTGAAAACTCTCACCCATATTTAGTGAGTCTGCTGCTCAGGTATTGTGAATGGATGACAGACAAATCTGGCCCTCATTCATCAAGACGCACTCTGGGGTGTTGGCCTACCATTTATAGCTTGTTCGTACAGAACATTGGCCATAATATCTTTCAGAGAACTTTACATTTCAAAATTCACCCGCTGACTAAAACGCTTTTTTGCAGATAAATATACCCGAAGTGGCTATATGCGTTTTGGCTTCCCAAATCGCTAACTTTGGCGAAAGTCTGATAGGCGCTGCACTTCAGGAGAAGCAAGGATTTCAATGGGTAAGTCATCAATCTCCCATTTCAACTAAATGTCTAAGCTAACTGTTCGACTACACATCTATATTTCATACGGAGTACATTATATGCTCAACATGCATGCTATTTGTGTTCATACATATGTTTTCTGTAAGTCTATAATTCTCTATTCTTCGGTTTCCAGCTCAACAATGATGCTGTGAATGTGATCAACATATTCATGG
>CM008339.1:3308983-3326170 GCA_002525835.2 Ipomoea batatas
CACATGATGCTTTGATGGACTTGTGTAGATCTAGATTACAACTGTGTTGCCTTTTCAATGAAAGGTGGTTGGGGGTTGACAGCATGTTTATTTACTAGGAAAAAAGGGCATTCTTGCCTTTGAATTATTCACAATTTATGGTTTTGGTATCCATACTCAGAGTAACCTTTGTTCGCACTGGCCTAGTCCAATTAAGGGCAAAGTGCTGGCTAAATTGACGAAGAAAAATGTAGGACAACATTAAGTTTCAAATTGCTGATAACTTTAGTATTTTGGGTATTCAGTCTCTGACTAAAATATGAAGGAAATGTTACTTAAAATCCCACAAATTACAAAGAACAATATGAATATCATGTGTGATAGATTCAACTATGTATATGTTGACAAAAATCAAACTTATAACCTTTTAGTATACGAATCATATTTCACCCACTTCATTACCCTTTTTGAGACTATATCAAAACCTCATTTTTTTCCCCTATTTATTATTACTGTAATATGTGTGATTGTTCCAGCAAGACTGGCCTTGTGAACTGGGGAAAAAGGACATCTCATACCCATACACATTAATGCCAAAACCTTGGGCACTGTACCAAAACATTGACCTGTGACCAATAGTGTGAGATTTCCTGTCATTGTCTCTCTTCTTTCTGTACTATATGATAAGGACAACAATTATTAGTGTAACACAATTTCGACAAGTCATATAGCCACCATGAATATCGTGTTTGTTTCATTTATTTCTGCACAAAATAGTCGTGGGTTTTGTTTTATTTTGTAAATTTATAGATAATGATATAAATCCTTCGTATTGTGGCTTTAAAAAAGATAGGAGGTCACGCCCAGTGGGACTCGAACCCACAATCGCTTGATTAGAAGTCAAGCGCCTTATCCATTAGGCCATGGGCGCTTAATATGTATTTGTTTTGTATATTAGTATAAAATGGAAAGGCAATTAACACCTACCTGTTTCTTCCCTACCAGTCTACCACAAATCCACAATGGCACATTCATAGGCATTTTGGGGGATGGAGGTTTTCCAAACTTTGTGAACCCCTAATTGGCTGTATTCTAAATTAGTCAATTATTTATGTACCCATTTTTTTTATACATCATTTATTACGAAATCTTTTCTCATATTATGCTAAGTACTCCTAAAAATCTACAATTATCACTTCTTGACGCATTAAAATGTCATAACACAAACATTCAATTGCTACATTAGCGAGTGGTTGTTTGTGAGGAGTAAACATAGAGGTGTGTAGCATGGTTCTTAATAATAACTCAAATCTTAACATCATCCTCCACTTTCTTCTATGTTTTACAAGAAAATCTGCAGCCGCGTGCTACTCGAATGTATACTCTTGGTGAAGCTTGCCTTGTGACCTTAGCCGACAAAGGAGCACTAGGATGTAAACCAGCCTAAGACTCTAAGTTACCCATAGTTGACCAGTTCAAATTGAGAAAATTGATAGGCCACACCCACTATGAGTCGAACTTGGAACCTTGTGATTATCAAACCAACAATTTGACTAACTTGATTAGGGTTGCCCCCTCCTCTACTTCCTTCTTTAGGGCATGTATGGGCGCCTTTGAATAAAATGAAACGACTTCACAATTTTTTTAAAATATATTTATTGGTCATTTGTGAATTGATGAACCTATCACAAATGAACCGAATAAAACCATAGAAACATATGCAAATTCACATACATCTAGCACTGTCCTTTTGATAATCTCAAACTTACAAAAAAATCGAAAACTAACATTAGTTAAATTTAAATTATGCTGAAATTCTAGAAATAAAATCGAACAATTTTTTAAAAGAAAGTAAACAAGGAATCTTACATAAAAAGTGTTATACTATTACTAATACGTCCAGATTTCGAAATTCTTGACAAGAAAAGAAGGGATTTTCTTGCCAAGTCGCATCTCATACTTGCAAAATACCTAATGCATTTCTCTAAGTATTAGTTGCTTAAGTTCAATGCACATTATTTTGGCCTTGCTTGCACCCCACCCAAACACAGCATATGATCTTTGTCAGGGATTTGTTAAGCCTCTTGCTTGGGTTGTTGCCTCAATGATGAACTGGTTTTTTCCCTTCCTATAATTGAAAATGAATTTGAGGAGAGAGTCTAATGTACCCACAGTGTGACGCTGATGAACATTCAGTGACGAATTGAATGAATGGAATAAAGAAGAGGGCCCTTTGTGTAGAGGAGAGAAGCCGGCCGGTTGAGCTGTCGCTGGTAACCCAAGTTGACTAGTAAGCCTTCTCATATTCCACTCTTTTTAATTTTATTTTATTTTATTTATTTGTTTATTTATTTATTTATTGATTTTTGAGCCTTCTTATCCCTTGAAAACTCTGTACTAACCACATGATTAATTCTTTAATCCTTTTTTTAATCCTAAATTCCAAATCCCATTTACTTAGTAAACTTTTCATTTGTCAAAAGAAATGAAGTTGGTTGAAGAATGGGAAGTTATTTTTTCATTATTCTATTAGATTTGAAAGGGAAATCAATAAGGAAAAAACAAAACCTTAATTTTGACATGGATAAATATGAAAATCTGATTTATGATCTTATCCTCTTCCTTGAAGCCAATGTTTATAGCGTTTTATATATAGTTTAACAAATTTCAAGTTCCTATATAATACTTTTACCTTTATTTGTTTACCATTAACTTAGACCTCAAAGCTTATGTTATATTAACTAGGAATTATTGAATTAAGACTATACGTTGTGCTACAACCTGAGAAGTGAGAACCAAATACATCATTTTCTCTGAAAATTATTGATTCAATTATAGTATCTTTCTTGATTAACCTAGGAAGTAGGAAGAGACCTACATGTCTATATGGACCAAAAAAAGGATTACTTTTCCACTAATGTACAATCATTTACATATAACGTGATTTACTCTTTATAGTTTATACTTAACTCTTCTACACAAAAAGGGCCAACCCTATCAGAAAAAAAAAAAAACATATATATTCAAAAGACGACTTAATGTCATATGGGTCCTCCCAGTATAGTGATTTTGCGATGCTTAGTCCTTAACTTTCAAATTGACTGCCTGTGGTCTCATGACTTTCAAATTGTTACCATCCGTGGTTCAAGTTAACCATTCATAGTCCTTCAACTTTCAAAATTTAACCCGTTGTGGTCCTCCTTGAAGGACCATGTCTGGTTAAAATTTGATAGATGAAGGACCATAGATGGTAAAATTGGACCACATAGTGATGGTAACAATTGAAAGTCAAAAGACCATGGGTGATTAATTTAAAATTTCAGAACTAAACGTGTTAAAATCACTATACTCGAAAACAACTCCACATGGTATTAACTCATTCAAAGACACATCATATTCAATTAATTCAAGCTTGGTTATATATTTCTGTATTTCTTAATTACTCATAAATTAAGGCATTCTCGAGAAGCAATCAAACTATAATATAAAGCTGATGAGATCACCTAAGTGTTTTTAAAAAGATTTAATTTGTTTACACGGACACATTACACATATATTACAATTACTTAACTACCATATTAACACCCAATTAATTAATCATTCAATCACTATAGTAAAGTTTTACTTGGTAAAACTTGAGTAGTATTACTTTACCTAATAAGGCTAATAATAGTAATATTTCTCCCTCCGCGGATTTAGACTTTGTTCCTTTTGTTAGTAGTGACGATGGGTATTTTATTACTGGCGTAGTAGTAGTTGGTGGTCGGTATAAGTTTACTTTCAGTACTCTTACTAGTTACTACGTTTGAAATGATAATAAACAATTTAGATCTTTGGGTTTGGGAATTTTCACAGGCGGCCATAGTTTTATATTGTTGTTGCCATGGATGCCTCAACTCCCAACAAGCTCAGTATTAAAAAGGATTATTTTGGTAGAGAGAGAAGAGAGATCTCAAATCCAAATCCAAATCCTCTGAAGGTCTATGGCTATGGAGGAAGAAAGAGTGGAAAGGGTTTAGTATTTGTCTGTGGTTGGAGTTTATTTCCTCATTTCTTTTTTGGGTTTTTGTTGGTTTCTTGTTTCCTTCCCTCCTTCGTCTCTGCTTCTCCACCCACCGCCATTTTTGGGACTGCTCCGCCGCCTATAAATCCCGTCCGCACGGGTGGGTTTGACCGTGGAGTTGTTATTGTTGTTGTGAGTGTTTCTGTGTTGATTTTGGTGTGTGTAATGGCGATTTTTGCGTGTTTGAGGGTGAAGGCGCGGCGGCGGAGGGCGGCGGCGGTGGAAGGGGAGGGGGTGGAGGTGGTGGTGGCCGGAGAAGCGGAGAAAGCGGCGGTGGCGGTGAGGAGGTTTAGTAGGGAGGAAGTGGAGAAATTGGCGGCGAATTTCGCGAGGTCGAGAGTGATTGCGTATGGCGGATTCAGCACGGTTTATTTGGGGAAATTCTCCGATTCCACGCCGGCGGCGATGAAAATCGTGGACGGGAGCAGCGAGCGCCTCCAGAGAATATTCCGTCAGGAGCTGGAGATTCTCCTGAAGATTCGCCACGACAACATCGTCAAAATCCTCGGATTCTCCGAGGACTCCGAAAACGGCGCTCTAGTCCTAGAATACATCTCCAACGGCACTCTCCACGATAAACTCCACAATTCCAAAACCTCCCATCATCTCTCATGGAAAAACCGAATCACAATCGCCTTCCAGCTCGCGCAAGCCCTAGACTACCTCCACGACCACTGCGATCTCCAAATCGTCCATGGCGACCTAAAAGCCTCAAACATCCTCCTAGATTCCCGCCTAAACTGCAAGCTCTGCGATTTCGGGTCAGCAAAAATGGGGTTTTCCTCGACCGTTCTCCCGCCCTCATCCCGAGCCCGCATGGTCCAAATGATTGGGTCCCCGGGCTATGCCGACCCGCACTTTTTGCGGACCGGGATAGCCTCAAAAAAGAACGACATCTACAGCTTCGGGGTCATTCTGCTCGAGCTAATCACGGGGCTCGAAGCCCTCTCGTCGGATACTAATGTCAGGCTGATATCGAAAGTTGGCCCGGTTTTGAAAGATGTGTCGAAGGTTGTCGGAATGGTGGACCGGCGTCTCGCCGGGGAATATGAGGTGGAAGAAGCCATGGCTATGGCTTCCCTAGCGGGTTTGTGCCTTAGTGATCCTCCTAGCTTGAGGCCATCTGCTTCGGACATCATAGAAACCATGAAGAATTGTGTTTCTTCGGTTACTTTTCCGTGTTTGACGGATAAAATGTTGTGAGTGAGAATGTAATTTAGGATGTTTGTGGTAAAAACTTGTGCTAAGTTTGAGTAGTCTCACTGTAGATTAATGTATAGTGAAAGGCACATACAGTTTTACCATACACAAATTTCTACTTCATCAAAGATGTATTGTACTTAACCTTGTTTTTTTCCTGGAAATGGACTTGGTATTGTTGATTATGCTTGTCAAGTTTAATCATGGTTACAACAAGTTTGATTCCGGAAGTGATCTATTGATATTCTTAGTTTGAACGGTCAGGTATAGACAACCAAAACTGGTTTACTTTCTTGTTGTCTATTTTCCAGATAAAGTCACAAGGTAAGGTTTGCCTAGTGCACAATCGAGACTGCTGAATTACTGTGATTTACCCGAGTCTTAAGAGTAAGTTCAATGATTTGGTTTACCTAAAACAACATATTATTATACATGCATGATCAAATGTTTCATACCATGTACCAACTGAATCATTTGAAACATTATCAATCACTTATCAATGATTCTTTGTTGTTAGGTTGATAGTATAGAACAATAGACTATATCACAAGGGAAGAAAACATAACACTTTGTGTAACATGTACATTAAATCTTATATCATTTGATATAATTTATGAATTTGGGCTAAACTTTTCATGCATGCTATGCCCCCCTTCATATTATTTGGGTTAAAGAGTTATGACGCGATACAACACATTAGTGATGGTTCATGTGAGTCTAAACTAAACCAATATGTCTTACTTAATATTACTAATTTCTGTTAGGCGTACATAATTGAACCTTTTGTAAGCATTAATATACAAGCATTTTAAAAACTCAATAGTCTGGTACATTTCCGATATATTTTTCCTATCAATGTTGACAAGATATTAAAAGCCCACATAATTGTTGTACAATTTTATTTTGGAAAAAAAAAACTAAAAACTTTAAAACTCTTCTGGAAGAACTAAAAAACAACGTGTGATTTTGGTCAAAGTAATTAATTATGAATAATAATTATTGATGAGCGGGATAATAATGGTTAGTTAGACTTTGCAGCATATAGCTGCAGGGCTAAGTGGATACAACTAAGTCTATAAAGACTGGCACGTTATGACATTTAGGTGTCAGTACTCAGTGTGGGAAACCACAACATGAATATCCTAGGTACGAAGACTTGTAAAATAATAATGTTAATTAAGTAAGACTTTCAATCATTAATTCGTTGATGACTTTTTGCTTCTTCTTTCTTTTTTAGTACTATCCAAATTGCAGGTTTAATTAGCTGGTCCTAGAATATCCAAGAAGGTACTCACATGCTGCAAGTGCCAAAATAGCTTTTCCTTCCCTAAATTCCCGTTGCATTTAGTGGATCGTCTATGCATGATCTTTGCTTACTGGTCCAACTTGATACTTTAATCAAATATAATGGTCCAACTCACATATGCATTGAGTTTCTGTGACAAAATACTTCTTATCTATTCGCCCCTTGTGACTTTAACATGTAAAAGAGCACAACGAATAAGCATATGATCAACCACAAAAAGTTAATTTTTTTTTGAAAATACAAAAAGTTAAATTAGTTTAGAACCGAGAATCAAACTTAAAACCTTATAGTTATTAAACCAATTGTCTAACCAACTTAGCTAAAAATTATTCGCATGAACAGCTCAGTTGGTCATATAGGTGAAGTTTGAAAAGAAAAAACAGAGTTCGAGTCTTATAAGTGGCAGTGTGGGAGCAACCTCACAAAGTGAAGAGGCTCTCTTTGTGGGCAGTAAACAGAGGCTCCTTGTGCGCAGTAAACAAAGTCTAGCATCTGTGTTTAGCTGAGTTACCATAATTTACATCCAGATGTTTTATCGGGCTGCGCGTGAGGGGCCCTTGGGTGCACTCTAAAGTTGCCCCAGAACTCCACAAGCCATAAAGGGTGGTTGCATCCTAAAGTTGGCCCCCAACACCACAAGCACAGCTTTAGACGAGGTTGGCTACATCTATCGCAAACGTACGACCTAATTTAAGAAAAATTTTGTTTTTTTTTTTTGTTTTTGTTTTTGTTTTGAGAAATCTTAAAATCCAGAATTTAAAAACTTGAAGTTACTTAGCGTCTTAGCTACTGCACAAATCAAGAAAAACTTGCAGACACTACCTTATAATGTCCACAGAAACTTTGTGACCCTAATTGAGAAAAGACCACAAGAAGTAAATTAGAATATTTAAACATTGGCCAGTTTGTACTGGACTAATATTTGCACTACACAGAATTAATGTCTTCATTTCGAAATCTAACCTAACAAATTATTACATTTTCATTCATTGTAAATTAAAAATACATAATAAACATAATATCAGGGAGATATCAGATACACATCTAACATCATGGACAGCGAGTTAGCAACAAACGAGAAATCTATCAAACATCTTCTCAGACTATTACATACACAGAAAATTTATCATTTGCTCTTGTCCATATCTGGTATCTATCCTTATCCACGTCTAGCAGGAATTGACACTCCCAGCTGCATCTGATAACAAAAAAACAAATCCAAATGATTGAATGATTCGTGCATTACCATCATTCGTTGATCACACAATCTTGCGAACTGATGCTATCTCCTCATGGTATGTGTCAACATCTCTATCAGGCGTTGCCCAGAGAGAATATGGTTCACTTCTCTTGTCGGCATGCAATATCCAGCAAGATCAAGAGGTAAACACTGCATCATCCATTCATGTTATCCGCTAACAAATCATCTACTGCTTTCGCTTTGTACAATCATTCAATACTTGCATGCTGATTGAAGCTCGGACCATCATTGCCTGTCAACTTCCAAGACAAGAAAAGTAGGGTCCTCGTGGCATTTATTTAGCACAAGAGTTACAATAGACTCTGCTTAGTTTCATGATCCTTCATACTAGTGTGGTGAGAAAGAGCTGAGGGATACTTACAGACAGAGTGGGAAGTTAACTTTCCCGAGCCAAAGATAATAAGCTCAACGATTTCTACATGCAGTAAGGCAACACTTTGTGGCACAATTAAAGCACAGAAGCTAACATGAAATAAGCAATGAACTCCTAATTCCCCATTGTATTAAGTGTAGAGTGAATATATTAGTAGTCTAGTGTCTTTTTGAACTAGTAGTCTAGTACTGTCTTTGCCGTTTAGAACTAGTACTGTTTGGCTGTTCATGGTGAGGGTTCTGCAAGGGGGTGTAACATACATCAGGCACAAAGACTGCAGTATCAAATGGATTCCGGTATGTTTTAGGCCAATAAAGTCCTGAGGCCGTAGATGGGGAAGGAATTTGTGGAACAGCCCACGGTGCCTCAGGCACCTGACCCAAGCAGTCATCACCATCTGGTTCTTTCTCATTGACTTTCAAAACAGAGGAGCAGTCAGAGCCTCCAACCTTCCCACTACCAGCCTGCTGGAAGTCATTGAACAGAAGAAATGAACATTAGCAAATCTATTGCCTGTCATCTTCAGATCTGTTCAAAGCATCAAATTGAGAATCTCTACACATCATTTGAACTTTTGTACTCACAAATTTTACCCTAACATATTATCAAGTAAATAATTATAAAATTGTATCTTCTAACATACACAGGTGTAAATACTGAAACAAAATTTAAAATTGACAGCACACTTAATCCTTTCATATTGCTGACCTCTCACAGACATTCGTATATTAGTTCAAACCTCTATACCTAATTAATATGCTCACCAATCGGGAATGTGGATGAATCCAACAGACACTAATTGTTCGAAATTTTCCTAGTGGCTTCAGGAGCATCAACATTTATGTACTTTTCCATGAATTTAAGCTAGAGTAAATTAATGGTTATCCTTTATCTGAACAAATTATGGAAATCATGTGGCTAAGATGTTAACAACAACATATCATCATATCTTAAAATTCAAATGTAATCTGGTAAATAAGCTCTGAATCTGGTCTGAAATGAGCAAGTTGATGTATACTGTATACAGTATAGCATATAATAGATCTAGTCATACCTTGGATGAGTTATTGTCCATATAACAATAATTCTGATCAAGATCACCTAAGGCAAGGAATTCTTCCACCTGCCATTGTGAAACATTTACAGTTGCAGAACCCCCGAGCTGTGCTTTAGTAGGTGCAAGATCCCCAATCCCACTTATTTGTACTGGTGGTACTTTATTATATTGATGATCTGATGGCCCAGGGGCATTTGTCCTCGAAACAGAACGAGACTGTGTCTCTAAGACCTTCTCCCCAGACTGTGAATTCCCAGAGGAGGGCGATGGACCAGCTTCAATAGATTCAAGCCCCGCTTTCACTCCAGTAAGCAGGAATCTTTGATGAGCAGAGACGTATGCATTAGCTTTGTGAATAGCAACATCGCAGTTCCTGCAGAGCAAAGCTCGATCCTCCAGGCAGAAGAAGTAGCCTACCGTTTCCTACAACAAACACAAGCCCACATACTAGACTAAGCACAAAATTACAGCTCCTGTTATCATTATCTATCTAAATAATCAAAATAATACAGTTCCTACAGCTCAGTAGTTTATGTACATTACACGAATCAAAACAATCATTATCTACACACAAACGTTGCATTTCACAAAGAAACCAATCCACCTAACTCCAAAAGTTCGAGAAATTACAGCTCCTGTTATCATTATCTATCTAAAAATAAAAATAATACAGTTCCTATAGCTCAGTAGTTTCTGTACATTACACGAATCAAAACAATCCTTATCTACACGCAAACGTTGCATTTCACAAAGAAGCCAATCCACCTAACTCCAAAAGTTCGAGATAATAGAGTTGCTGGAGCTGATTACTTTCTATATACTAGGAGATTAGCAATTATCAATTAGCAAATCGTTTTTATGTCCTCAAGCGTTTGAATTACAAAATATCCGATCCAACTACCTACAAAAGTCAAAGATATCCGCAAAAATACCTGGCAGATGTCGCACTTGGGCATCGCCGAGGACGAGCCGGAGAGCGGAACTCTCTGGTGCTTAGAGGCGAGCTTATTGGCGGCGTGAACCTTGGCGTCGCAGGACCAGCAAAGCGCCGCCTCATCGGCGCAACACAGCACGTTCGCCTCCGCGACCTCACACACGTTGCACTGAATCTTCATCCTCCACCTTACTCCAGAGCTAGCTTTCCGCCTCCGCTATTCTCTCCGGTGAAAAGGAAACCTGACCGGAAAAAAAAATCGGAGACTGAATCGTATTCGTTGTTGTTGGGGAAACTGGGAAAGTATGTGTGAAAGGGGGTTTAAGAGTGAGGGGGGGTGGAGCAGAGGATATTCTTTGTTTTTTGTAAGAAATTATTATTGGCGTTATTATAGTGAGTAATTACGGAGTTTCTTAGATTTTATCCAGGCGGTCAGATTTTATGACTCTGTATGGGTGATACGGTTGGACACGTGTCTGGTGGTGATGCAAATGTGCACGGACGTCACGGCACCCCTGCCCCCTGGGAAAACGGAGTTCTCTGGATTAATTTTAGTTCAAGTAGTCAAGCACCTGCTCAGATGTTATGCAGTAATTCTCAGAATGTCATGAAATTTGTTTCAACGGGTTAAAAAAATATGAATGAACATATACTACAATATAATAGAATTAGTTGCATTCAAAAAATAAAATAAAAAATTACTGCAAGTAAATCAAATATTGACAGTTAGGTATAACTGTCGAGGACGGAGTTCAATCAATTTTTTTTTATCAAAAAACAAAGTTCAATACATTTTTTGTATATACCTTTAATTTCACAGTTAGATACATATAGACATATAGTTTGTTACTTAATCTTTGTTTAAGTAGTCGGTCTAGACTCAATATAATTATAAGATTTGAGGGACATGTTAAAGTTTTACTTGATGACTATTGAACTAGTTTTAGGATATCATTTTCTTATTATTTTAAAATTTACTTATGTTTTAAATAATCGACTTATAATTATTCTCTTAATTTGAGGGAATTACTTTTCATATTCGTATGGGTCTATAATTGGTAATTCGAGTAATATAAATACTTTTAAAGGGCTTGTAAGTGAACACACAATTTCTTTTACTTTTTTTTAAAAAAAAGTTCATTCATTTAATCATAAGCTAAAGCGATTACAAATAGAATCGATGGAATACCATTCTTTACAGTCTGACATAGAAACAAATTCCCTAACAATGCTACAAAGAACTTGATTCGCTGACTATTTCACAAATTTGAAGCTGAATTCGTTAGATGAACTTAAAGCTTCTTCAATATCATTGAAGAATCGATCAAACGTAGTCAATATTAACTTTGGTTGAAAAGTCTTACACACCACCTGAATATATGTTTTTCATATGTCGTTCATTGACAATATATCCATCGAGCTAAGCTGCAGATGTTCTTTTTCATTGTCATATTTGTCACCCAAGATGAAGTTCATATACGCTATGACCAACTTATATGGTTAATCACACTTATGAAAAAAAAAAAAGAAAAAAAAAAGAACTCGCCAAAAGAAACGAGAGGAAAACAAACTCGTCACACAAACGAGAGAAAGACACAGAAAAAACAGAACAAAAAGAAAAGAGAAACAGTAGTACACCATCTAGCCTCTTAAACTTTTATTTTGTGGATCCACTAGAATCAAACCACACCTTTATCCAGATATGACAAAATCCATAAACTTTAGATCATTGGAACTATTGCAACATCCTTGAAAGGTTGATGACTAATTCGGCAGTGAAATTTATTATGAAACTAAAATAAATAATAAATAAAAGAAAATAAGAGACCGCCGGCCAAGAAACGAAGTTCCGTCAAAGGCTGAAAGCTTCGGCCAAAGGTCGGTGGCCCCCAGATGAAGAATCAAGATTTCGTGCAGTGAGGCAGATTAATGGGCGATGTACACAATTTCCAAAAGGTGACCTTACATCTTTTTCAAGCGCTACCTATTAATAGAAGTGACTTGTGGCCTACTTTCTTAACACGTTCATGACCAGAGATATAACTTATGAGTTCTGACCACTAATTTTAAGGTGTAATTTTGATCCCTCTTTAATATAGACTATTAAAGTTCATAATTTATTATATTGCACATGTAAAACTTACTAGTCGGCAAGAGAATAAAATATTAATTTACAATAAAGTCTCAGTTATCAAATTGTTAAAATTGTCACGTCATACAAAATTAAAGGACCAAAATTACAATATCATGGAAGGACATTGGAAAGAAAAGAAGAAGCTATTTTTCCTTTTTTAAAAGCCAAATATCAACGGTTATTTATGATTTAGGCCAATTCCCGGGGAAAATACTGCGTATGTTTCTTAAAACAGATTTTTTGCCTCCATACCAGATTTAAATTTCACAAGCAGAGAACACGCATAGACAGTCTTCCATTTGCTTTAATTTTTTGTAATGCATATTCAAATCGTCATATACAGATTTCCAGGGGAAAACTATAATTCACAACGCTTGTAGGCAGTTCTACAGGATCATTGCGCAGATTTCAATTTGGAATTCGAGTTCTCATTTCTTCGGTGCGTCTTCTCGCGATTTCCAGGTTATTCTCTATGTAATCTGCCAAGTTGCTGACGAATCATGATTAGCGTTTGTGTTTTTTAAGCTTCTAAATTTGTCAAACAACGGAGTAACATTTGTTTTCTTTTATTTTTGGCAGATCAGACATAAATACATCATAGATTTATTTTTTGATACATTGTTCTTATGAAAGTTTAGAGTTCAGGATTGGTGACTACAAACAAGTGATATATGAGGACATTTAGGAATTCGGATCTGTAACTTCTCTCTATCATCTCTCTTTCACTCTCTCAGGTTGCATCTGGAAAATATAGAAAGTCCTCAAAATTTTTGAGACATAATGAGCCGGTCCTGACTCCTGATAGCTACCTTGATTAGGTTCTCTCAGCTCAGCTTTTTCTGTCTGCAACCTGGATTAGTGCTATGTTTAGTACTTAAGTAGTACATATTAAATGCTTATGATTGAAATATTCAAATTCTAGAATGATTTTGAAGCTTATTGTTGAATTAACTGATAGTTTAATTTATTTCCCAGCATCTGTTGTGAAAAGTGATTTTGTCATAAACTTTGGAGGTCAAAATGAGGTGCAATGCATGCTGGCAAGAATTGGAAGGGCAAGCCGTCTCCACCACTTGTAGCCACATCTTTTGTATCCAAGTCGCCCGTGTGCATATATATACATGAATTCCTTTGCCTCATTTTGTGGCTGTAGTCCATAAAAATTTCCTTAATCATATTAATAGGTACAGAAGATGCCAGGAAGATTCTCAGTAATGATGCTGCTTGCCCTATCTGTGATCAAGCTCTCTCTAAAAGGCAAGTGCTTAGGCTTCATTAGTTGTGAACTGTAGAAGACAGTTTGATGTGTACATGACTTATGTATCATGAAGATGATCTTCTCCTTTTTCTTTATTGTTAACTTTCTTTTTTCCTTTCTTCTGCAATAGATGTGTTTTAGCTACTGATTTTACAAACTTGCAAAGAGTACCTTAAATGATATTTTTCCCCACCTTTACACTATGCAATTGTTCTTATCATTGTATCTTTTATGTTACTAAATACAAAATTTTGATCTTCAGTCTCATGAAGCCTGTGGATATCAATCCAAGTGATGAATGGATAAATGTAAGAAAGCTTTCCTGAAATATCACGGTCTATCCTTTCTCTAACATTTGGGTTTCTATGGGGTACTAGAATCATTCTTATTGCTCACCTGCCTGGCTGTTGTCAATTGTCAGTGTTTATAGACATTTTTCTTTTCCTGCAAATCCAGTAGAGTGTCATCATGTCTGTCTGTTGTTCTATCATCAAGCTTATAGAATAAATATCCTGCTGATTCTCTTTAACGCTTGTGCAGATGGCCAACTCTGGGATATCACCTCAGATTTGTATCCTTACAGTTTGCTCCCTATGTTTCATGTGTGCCTCGGAGTTTCTCTTGTTTACTAGGTGAAGCAAACATTTCAAGAGTGGGTGTGGCAGACTCAAATTTAAAATTCCAAATATCTCTTGTTACCTTGACTATGACCAGTGATGAAGAGTGCTTATAGAAGCGTGATGTTCTACATTGGGCAAAAGGAGTTGGAAATGCAATTTAAAATGAACAGGATGGTAGCTCAGTGCAGACAGAAATGCGAGGTTATGCAACAACAATTCTCTGAAAAGTTGGAGCAAGTGCAAACTGCATATCAGAAGATGGGTAAGAGGGGCCAAATGATGGAACAAGAGCTTGAGAACCTGTGCAAGGACAAGAAAGAGCTTCAAGAAAAGTTTGCTGAAAAATGCAGGTAAGAATTTTCATCCTTATTTGAACCTTACACTATATGGAGTAACTTACTAACCCAAAACTGTCAGGCAAAAGAGAAAACTTGATGAAATGTATGATCAACTGAGAACTGAATATGAATCAGTGAAGCGGTCTGCCATTCGTCCTGCAGTACCCAATATGTACTCAAGAATGGAGCCTGAACTCTTCTCAAATGCTGCTAATATGATGAATAATAGAGATCATATGAGAAAAGGTAATTCCATTCTGTTTTAAAAGGTTGATATTCAGTTAGCTAAACAGAAGTTGTCTGTTTCATATACCCCCCAAGAAATACTAGTTGACTTATCTCTTGCAGATTGGTCCGTTGCCACTCCTGACACTCCAGGGCCAAGAGAAGATATATGGCCACCTCCAGCAAGACAACACAGTTCAAACTCTGGCCCCTTGGAGATATCCAGTGGCTCGCCTGCGAAGCAATCAGGAATACGAATGGATACTGGAAACAGAATGGCTGGTGCTCGTCCCATGTTCGGCCTTGGAACTGCAACCGGAACTGGGGGTAGCAATCCTTCAATGGCCCTTAGGAACCTCATCCTTTCCCCCATAAAGAAGCCTAGGCTCTCTCGCGGTCAGCCCCAAATGTTCACGTAAGCCACAAGTTCAGCACTGATGGATCCCCATCTTCACTTTTCGCATTACTCATACTCAGCTATGCTCTTTTTCAGGTTGTAGACAAGAAGTTCGCGCATATTATTCCAGGAAAATATTCAGATGCAACCATATACAGATTTTCTTGATTTTATTGTTCATTAAGGTATCAATGGTTTGGAAGCTCAACGTGATTACCGGATATCAAGGTATTACCATAGAAATATGTAGCAATTTTTGTTCTATTTCTTAAACAAACAAAAAAGTGGCAAGAAACAATATAAATTGGGTATGACACAAGAAATTTATGCTCCATGTTTCAGAAATCCTCATCTCAGTTTCCAAGCCCACATGTTATACCTATACAAAAATTTATTTTTTGTGCATATATACATATACACACTCAACACAACAAACGGGAAGGCAAAAATACTTTCAACGTGGGAGCCTGTGAAGATAGTAAAACTGTGTCCCCATGTTGGACAGGATAAACAACATGGGAACCATCAACATAGATTATCCCCTCTTTACAGTACCACGCAATCTCCATTAATTCATCATGCTTCATAACTCCGTGCATGAATCCATGGCTTGCTCCAGGAGCAATGGGCTCCCTTACGATATACTGGAGGTCCTTTGATAGAATAGGCATAGCAAATCCACCTGCTGAGAGCACAGCTGCTGTTGATCCAGCAGCTGTTGACACTCGTAAACCACTTGATCTGCAATTAATCATAGGGGAACAATGCTGGTCGTCTTTCTTGATTCTGTCAAATATTAAGAGAGTTTATTAAACTAGTGTAATCTTTAGGAACCACTATACGCTGTTTGTAACTTTGATACTATAAAAGAACACTTGCCTGAATGAGCACCGCGAAACTGTTGCAGGACAAGGATGGGCAATCAATATATCATTAAGAGCATAAGTTGGCAGCTGTTGTGAATTGAGACGAATTAGCATCCTTGAAACTTCTGAAGGCTTAGAACGATTCTCGAGGATATCATCTAATATCTGCATCGAAAAATATATTTGAGAAAGGTGAGTTCTCATCTAACTTTCTAGCATGCATATGTGAATTCTGTGTTTAGATGCCCAATATACGAGATCCCATCGACCCCTAAATGCCAATAAGATAGCAAAGGCTATTGAGTAAACTGGCTTACTTGTTCAAAGTTATCAACAGTAGCTGCACAAAGATAGCCAGTGCTCCTTGTAGCATCAAAATCTTCATTGACCTGCACCACACAACAGTTAGCAAAAGGGTCGTTTTGAGCTTGAGAGATGAATTTAGGGACACAGAAGGTTTAAGAAACAATTAAATCCAGGACTCCCATGATTACCAAAGCAGCAACTAACCTCTCTTGCCTGAGTTGGATCAGAATTCACTCCAAGAACCGGAATTTTATCATCCAAAAAATGGCTTCCCTGTAATAATGTACCATCGCCTCCTATAGTAATAACTAGATCTACATCTCGAATCGGCTGTGATAGGTCATGGCGGGAGACCGGTATGCAATCAACAAACTTATTCCTCAAAACATTCTGACAGAACTTTATAGCTTCCTTGTGAACCAAACGCCTGTTGTCTAGATGCTTTAGTACCTGCAATAACTTAAAGGTGAGAAATTTATGAAACATGAGGAGACAGAAGACTTTGATGGTGATTCAAGGCCACATTTTCAACACACATCATTCAGTTCAGTTCAGTTCAGAAACTCTTGGCTCCATTATTCACTTTCAAGTGGCTTTGGCATATTATCAAACACGTAATGAATACACATACGCGGAAGATGAAAGTGGTTCTTACGTAAAATCGTGACACTGTAGAATGGAAAAAAGGGTTTAGAAATGAGTTGTATTTGTTGCGAAATATGGAATCACCTTAGGGTTCGTGACGAGCGACGAGAGACCATTGGAGTGGAGAGATGGGTACGCGTCGAAAGGTTTTAACAACAGCATAAATCTTCTTCTCGCCATTGTTAGTGCTTTTTTTCCTTTTCTAGCTTTTCTCCTGTGACCCTA
>CM008339.1:3334279-3350120 GCA_002525835.2 Ipomoea batatas
AGTTTGAGTTAGAGTTGTTAAATCAACTCGATAACAACCTCTACTTAAGCTTTAAGTTAAAAAAAAAATAACAAATTAAAGAAATAAGAGATTGAGATAAACTAGCGTGTATGTTATTGATGCTCTAATTCTTTTGGAGATATTGTGTGAGGTTACCCAAGTCAAGTTAGTTTCTAACATTTAGATCGACTAGACCCTAGGAGGCCCATTTCATCCTCTCTCAGATCACTAGCGATTGAGACTGTCGAGTTGTTTATCCAGCTAAATTGAGTATCCCGCGTTCTTCCTTCAATTCGTTAACAATCTTGCACATAAACTAACGTGTATGTTACGTTATACACTTATACCTGCTTTAATTTGATTTATAACTATGTGCCTTATATATTTGTTGAATTATAAAAATTATCAATTACCGTATAATAACAAATATCATTAAAGCCAATAATAACACAAGAAGATTTATAGTGGAATGTAATTTTCAGCCACCATAGCTTGCTGTCACACTAAATGGTTGAAAAAGAAAATCAGCAAAATGTATGGCTATGCTAGCTAGAAGTTGCCTTTAACCTATGGAAAATCTTATCTATTTTTGAAGTCATTTAGACACTTAACCACACAATAAAAAGACACTCACTTCAAAAGGATTGCCGAATAGGTGGACACGATTTTCCTACCAAAAGGTCATAAATTCAATTATTGCTAACGCCGTCATGGTCAAACCCAACGGACAAGGTCTTTCTAGTACAATTTATCTCTCCTGTGTGATTTGCAAACTATTACACATAAGCAAATTTTATCGCGTACACACTCTTAATTAGGTAGTGGTTGTAGGGTCTTATCATCCACCCCACCCCCACACACACACACAAAAAAAAGAAGACACCCTCATATCGGGTGACCAAGAAAAGTAGTAAAAATAGGCGATTTTTAATTGTGTGTGCCTCCAGTATTTATAAAGTCATGATTTTGTATTTATTATCAATAAATTATACTCCGTATATGTTATGAAAAATAAGACTATTTCTAATAGCTACTTATAAATCAACTGACTTATTATGAGTTATCGAGCAAATCTTTTTTCTTTTTTTTTTTTGTTTTGTTTTGTAGTAAGTTTTATTAAATGATTGAAAAATGGGTTAATTGCAGTTGACTTGATATAAGGTGATTTTGTATCCTTAAGATACCAAATTATTTGTCTTAGTTACATTACGCAATCAATACATTATATAGGACAATTCCCATCCAATAAAGATTAATATTAATATAATATTCATGTTAACAAAACATAATATAATCAATTAACTAGTTTAGTAGTTTACAAAGGAATCTCAGCTCGTTATATAATGCATGTGGACACAATGCTTTTTAATATTAATTAATGCTAACATTTTTTTTAGAAAAAAAAAAAAGATGGAAATTAAAATGGGGTTATGTACTATACTAACCAAAATTAGGGTTTTGGTTAGTATAGTAATCACTTCGGTTATCAAATTGTTTTAAATTGAGTTGATATTATATCAAGTTTTGAGTTGAGATTTTTTATTTTTTTTTATATTAAAAAAAGATATAAAAAGTTATTGTACTGGTTTTTACATCAAATTAATCAGCATGCTGAGTGTTTGATGAATTCTATACAATGTTTGATTATCAAACCATTTTGAATTGTTTTGATAATATATCATGTTTTACATCAATGTTTAGTTTTTTTTTTTTTTTTTAAAAAAAAACAAACAAAAATGTATTGTCTCGAGACACATCTTTAATAATGCATCGTGTTAAATAAGATTTTGAGATTTTTTTGGTACAATATTGTTATTCAGATCTCATGAGATGAGACTAATAATAAAATGTCGACAAAATTTTTATCTAAGACAACTCTCCCAAACACGTTTTATTTTAATTAAGTAATTAGTTAATGTAACAAAACTATATATATACACACACAAATGCAAACAAAAAAGAATTCCCACATGGTAGATTAATTAGATTGATGGAGTAGGCGTGGGGTAGGTGGGGTGTCCGGGGTTGGGGGTTTGGTGTGACGTATATATATAATGAATAATGTTTGAAAACAATATAGTATAATATAGGTAGAGTGAAATATGTGGAGGAGATGATGTTGATGGACCGACCACTGTGTATTTCAACTTGCAGACCACAAGTGCGGCGAACTCTCCTGTCAATTGTGACGTGTGGTGGTCGTTGGTGGGCAAACTTTTTTATTATAATTTTTTCTTGAGTATTATTGACTCTTTTACAATACAGTATTTGTCTATACATACTTTCTCAATCTATTAAAGCACAAAAAGTCAATGTCTCTACTGATATTCTAACTTGTAACTTCCCGTTTAAGAGAGTCATAGCTATACCACACAGTTTATTTTTGCCGACAAGCATAGAGTGCAGGATTCAGATCCTACCCATTATATTGCCAGAATTAGCCTTGTCGTGAATATTGATATACAAACATTTGGGACGGTGGGGCATTTGAGATTAGGTATCACATATAAAATATGGTATCTAATTTTATAAAGTGAAAAATCATTGTGATTTAATTAAGTAGCTTTACTGACTGAAATCAGCACATGATTTAGCATATTCTTTGAAGTTTCCTCTGGTAAGGGTTTTGTCTAGTAGTCCTATGGCTCCCAAAGAAAGATATTTTTTTTTTCTATCAATTATTACATGTCTTACATTGCTATACTTGCCGTACATTACATATATAAAAGATCACAAAAATTAATATAAATATAAAATTGACTTAATTGATGAGTATGGGTAGTATATTAATTGTGTTCTTTTTAATTGAGTTCACAATCGAGTTTATATGTTATACATGTATAATTTGTACAAATTGATAAAAAAAAATATGGTGCGCTTATTAATTATTCTAAATTATTTGGTTACATATTTAACATGAAATATTATATAATACTTTTTTTTTGAACGATATTATATAATACTTTTAATATCACTTATATTTTATGATTTTTTTTGATAAACATAACAATAAAAACCCTTGAATTCTAAATTATTGGAAAGTTTGTACTTCATTTGTCAATGAACTTCAACTACCCCCATCTGGGTTTTGGGTGATTATTTATGCACATTTTATCACCAGACGGCAAACATGATTAAAATATTACATAGAAAATTGTATGTTAAAGTCCATTCCAATCCAATTTGTTGGTAGCTGATTTACTAATTATAAAGTTTATTGTGAGAGAAGAGAAACGCTTTCTCGATCTGAGTCGATCAGCTATGAACAATCTACAACTTTTATAAAGCCGATTTTATTTATAATGCACATTCAAATAGTAATGTTAGAACTTTTCTATAGATAAATAAAAAAGTAATAAAGGAAATTGTTTGTCGAGGTTTAATGACACGTTTTTGGTTGGTATGAGATTTACTGATTACAACAGAATAGGAAGGAATCACGTGGTAAAATGAGGCACGTGTTATGATGGTCCATGGCATCTGCATGTTCCTCGCAATCATTAACGTTTTACCGGCCACCTCTTAAAACTTGTCTTCACGGGATGGAAATGGATAGATCCATATATATATATGTTTCTTGATCTTCACAAAAAGAAATCAAAAGTAAAGTAAAGAAAAAGATGTGTGAATTCGCAGGCATTGAAGTTCAAAGACCTGATGACTGTGTAGGCACTGTGCAGGCTTGGGCTGATTATAAGTTTAATTTGGAGAATAATTGGACTTACGATATGTCTGGGCCTGAAATGCGCACTACACGGAGAAAGATGGGCCAGAATATGGAACACCGACCCAATCACTGGTCTCTGGTAATTTATATCGTGGACCAGGGTATACAATGTATTGTGTAGCACGTATTAAAATGTTAGGTGTTAGGAGATGAGTTCTGTGTATTCTAGGCAATCATTCTGTGTATTATAGGCAACCGTTCTGTGTATTCATGTTAGTAACACATGTTGTGATGCGTTTGTGCATTCGAATGTTTAGGAGGATGAGTTATGTGTATTTTGTGTCAATATTCTGTGTATTCATGTTATTAACACAGGTTGTGATGTGTTTGTGCATTCGAATGTTAGGAGGATAAGTTATATGTATTTTGTGTCAATATTCTGTGTATTATAGGCAAACGTTCTGTATATTCTAAACAAGAATTCTGTGTATTATAGACAATGAATTTCCTAAAGTCATTCGCGCCAACATCCACCAACATCAAAACGAGGTCGTTTTAGATCAAGGTGCACAGTGAATTGTGTACCGTGTTCACGATGTAACGATTGCTCAAACCTCGTCAACGTGTCTACGAGAAAGCCTCAATCTTGAACGACTAAATTTCTAGATGACTACATTTCCAAGATTGTCTTTTTCCGGATAACTGGCGGCTGTACAACCGGAATTAATGTTTCTCCTAATGCCATGTTTTCGACTAGACGACCACCACCACAAATTGGGAGCAATAAAACCGAAAACAAAAGTAAAAAATCAAATCCAAGGGTTCATATATATGTGGTTCATTTTCATCCACTAGAATGTTTGGCTTTCATTGAATTTTAGTCTCCTTAGTAAATAAAATTTTGGCTTGTTCCTTTGAACAACGTTCAAATTGGGTAGCCACCGTCGTCCCCGAGCTGAAACTTGCAGTTTTCATCGCCAAAGGCTCGAGCTTTGCCGCTATTCTGTGATGGGTTCCCGGAAATTTTGAAGCCCGATAAAGTTTCCGGTGTGGGTTCTTGATTTTCCGGGCTGGTGTGAGCTTTTTAAGGAACACTTCGAGGAGTCCGAGGATGATGTCTGCTGCCTACCATAATCTTGAGTTTGGGAGGACGAGGTTGAACTCCCCGGCTTGCGGCTGTTCCTCCAATTCCTCCATTGATAGACACTTTGCGAAGAAATTTCTGCTCAGAAACGTTAACAATGGAGGAGGAGGAGGGTTCAGAGCTCGGAAACTGCTGTGTTGCCGGCGTGAAATTGGGCCGTGTCATGTGTTTTCCACTAAGGCTCCTGAGAGTTTCCTCAATGGTAATTTTAATTTCTCAGTATGTGTAATTCTTGAGGAATTTGTAGGTGTATGAACATCATGGGATTAACTTTGTTGATGTCCTGTCATTAGGAGTCACACCTGATTCATCTCCAATGTTGGATTTGAAGAAAGACAGTGGAAGCCCTATTTCAGTGGCAAATTTGTTTGAAGTGGTGACTGATGATCTCCTGACACTGAACAAGAATTTGCAATCTGTGAGTATTGTCTGAAACATGGATTCATGTTTTTTTCACCTTAAGTAATGTTCCTTGTGTTTTGTTATCCATGATTTGGGAGTGTATATGGCTATGAAATCAATGGCCCTATTTGGTAAATGGCTGTTAGTTGATAGCTGTTAGCTGATCGGGTTAGAAGGTATGACTAGTTGATAATATTAGCTGATTGTAGAAAAGTGTGTGGTAAATTAGTTGTTAGCTGATAGCTGTTTGGTATAATATCTTTTCTCAAAAAGCTATTTTACCAAACAGGGCCAATATCTCTGTGAGAAAGAGCGGAGAAAGGAAATGCATATGACCTTACAATCTTACATTAGAACACAATAAGGATTGCATACATATGCTTCTTCAGAAAGTCCTAGAATGATGCAGACATGTTGCACAGTTGCACACAATTCTTGTCGATGCTTTTATGCTTGGAAAAGACTTGTTTAGTTGTTTTGGTGATGAACGAGAAGAATATGGAATTAGAAGAAGTTTTGTTTTGACATCAGTGCTTAAGAATGTGACAGTAGAGATGTGGCAAGTTATAATTCGAGTGATAGTAGTTGGCTAGTTGCTACCATGTCAAGTGATGCTTATTTAGCATTTTGAAGTGCGTTTTGCACACAATTCTTGTTATGCTTTTATGCTTAGAAGCAACTCGTTTAGTTGTTTTGGCTATGAACGAGAAGAATATGAAATTAGAAGAAGTTTTGCTTTGGTATTAGTACTTACCAATGTTTCTATCCTTTGCCTGGCATAAGTACATTTGATCGCCTTATATGTGTGCCTAACGGATATTGTCTCTTAGATTGTTGGAGCGGAGAACCCTGTTTTAATGTCTGCTGCAGAGCAGATATTCAGTGCTGGTGGCAAGAGGATGAGACCCGCTTTAGTTTTCCTCGTTTCCCGAGCGACAGCAGAAACTGCCGGTCTAAAGTAAGAGCGCAATACGGTCTTTTTGTTATATGGACCGACGCCTAATTACTGACAACCTCAAAATTCGTAAAATGTTTTTTTCTCGTCCACCAGGGAACTCACCAAGGAACACAGGCGGCTGGCTGAAATCATTGAAATGATCCACACTGCGAGTCTGATACACGACGATGTGTTGGATGAAAGCGACATGCGGAGAGGTAAGCCGTTTTCTTGAATGAAAGCATACTTGGCATTTTGGCAATCAACCCGCTAATCAAGGCATATTTCTTATTCACTGTCTGAATCCACACGCTATCTGTAGGAAAGGAAACCGTTCATCAGATATATGGCACGAGGGTAGCGGTGCTTGCTGGTGATTTTATGTTTGCACAATCGTCGTGGTACCTAGCTAACCTCGAAAACATTGAAGTCATAAAGCTCATAAGTCAGGTATATTAGGGTTCCTAATTCCTATATAGCTTCTCTTAGTATAACTTATGGTACTAGAACTCGTAATTTACTGTTCTCGAGATGCCATATTAGGTCATCAAAGACTTTGCTAGCGGCGAAATAAAGCAGGCGTCGAGTTTGTTCGACTGTGATGTGAGATTGGAGGATTACTTAATCAAGAGCTACTACAAAACGGCCTCGTTGATTGCTGCAAGCACCAAGGGAGCCGCCATATTCAGCGGGGTCGACAGCGAGATCAGCGAGCAGATGTATCAATACGGGAGGAACCTCGGTCTATCGTTCCAGATCGTGGACGACATACTCGACTTCACTCAATCAGCCGAGCAGCTCGGGAAACCGGCCGGGAGCGACCTGGCCAAGGGCAACCTGACAGCGCCGGTGATATTCGCGCTAGAAAACGAGCCAAAACTGCGGGACATGATCGAATCCGAATTCTGCGAGGCGGGTGCTCTCGAGGAAGCCATTGGCGTGGTGAAGAGCTGCGGGGGCATCGCTAGAGCACAGGAGCTGGCGAAAGAGAAAGCGGATATCGCGATTCAGAACCTCAAATGCTTGCCTCCGAGCCCTTTCCGTGTCGCTCTCGAGGAAATGGTGCTGTATAATCTTGAAAGAGTTAAGTAGAAGAAGAAGAAGAATAACACACAATTTGGATGAAAGCACAGCTCAAATCTACACTGTTCTTGTAAAACATTTAGTTTTACCTAAGGGGGAAGATCAGAGCTGTTTAAGTCTGTTCCTCTTGCATATAGTAGTGCTATTGATTTTCAGTGTTTGTATACTCATAAAAGCCCAGAAGCAATGACTTTTGGTCCCTGTATACTTTAACAAATACATCAATTTTTTTTTTTCTTTTTATAATCTTCATTGATGTACATTGAAGGTCCTCCTAGTCAATGATAGTATACATATATATATGAAGGCTGTTTTTTTTTTTTTTTTTTGGTTTTTTTTTTTTAAATACATTTTGCTTTGGAATTGCTGTCGACTAATATTCACTTCTCTATTTGCCACATTTTTACATAAGTATACTTTTGTTTTCACATTTGATGTCGGCCGAATCTCCGATAAATACACTTGTCAGATAATGTAAAATTTTCAAGTTGGACTTTGATTTATTAGATAGATATGCTCCATAATATACCATTGAAAACATACATAACATATATGACTATATTAACAATACATATAACATATTACATGATTGAAGCTGTGTGCGTGAAGCACAAATTATTCACCACTTAGGATAAGACGTACACTCACATATTGATGATCCATTATACGAGAGCCAAGTAACAAGGAACAGACGCAGAAAGTGCTACTATCTGCGTTCTTTTTACAACATACTCAGATTGTATAACCAATCTGCGTCTGTTGTAAAACATACATACGTAAATTGGTCTCTACGATAGACGCAAATGGCTCATTTTGTTCTAGTGACAGACTAGATTCCAAACAAACCCATGATCAATGGAATAAGATGAGGAAGGAGACGGTATAGACCATAAATAAGTGCACCTGTGGCACCAACAGCCTGCAAATTTAATAATGGAATTGAATTATTTCTATTTTTACTAATCATCAGGAGAAGATCAGACATGCATGAAAGGAATTGAAGAAGCAAACTGTGAGAAATCTGGCAATCCAAGATCAGATGAAATGGAATTAAGCTAGCTGGGGAATTGAAACAAGCTAAGATTGAATTGATTTGCTTACAGCAATAGTGGAGGCGATGTATCCTGGTTTCTCACGACGACCAACTCTGCCACAGATCAGAATGAAGGCAGCAATATACCATGGGACACCAACAAGAAAGAAGCCACTAATGAACCTTCAAGAAGCACATATATAATACAATTGTAAGCTTCAGCCACTGTTCGAAGGTATGCACTAAGTAAACCCTATTCAGTAAAAGACCACAAAGAGATAAACCAATCTAAATTATTCAGAGTTGACCAATTCAAACAAAGAAAACTAATAGGTTACTCAACTTGTAACCTTATAGTTAACCAGACATCAACAGTCTAACCAATTTGAATGAGGTTGTCCCAAGTTTTCCGAAAACTTACATGCACCAGCCAGTGCAACAACCGCAGCAAGGTAGAGGCCGATTATCAGCTGCCATAACATCAAATCACTAATTAATATTAGCTGCTAATTAAACAGATTGCATGCATTATTTCAAGAAAACTTCATTTTCAAGAGCTTGAAGGTTCAACCTGGAGCGCCGCCAAGTAGTGGTTGCCTTTCTCGGTCTCCATCGTCATGAGCGTGGCGGCGTTGACTGCTTTCCTTGTTACCCATTGAACAAATAGCAGACTTTATTAATTTGCAGAAATTGATACTTAATTGGCTTATTGTCACTGATCCATGCATGCATAGATCTATATAGGAATTTTAGTTACTGATGGGTTGACCAGTATAAGACTTCTAGTCAACTTTGGGTCTATGGGTCGTCCTTCCTCATCTTGATAGACTAATAGGACACGGACAAGTGGAAAGCATTTTAGAGACAATAATTATTACTTTCTACAAAAAGAATTATTAAAATATATTATTGCGTATTAAATTATCCATTTATTTAAGACTATAGTGTCATTTCATGGTTCATGGACTCGTTGCTATTAATAAAGTTTAAAGATAGAAATATATTTTATTATTTAATTGTAGAAATAATTGCCTTAGCTACTTCACTTTCCAATAATGGGATATTATCATTATCCTCATCATTCATCACTCATCCAATACATATAAAAATCTACTCAAATCAATTATTCAAATAGACAGCTTTCCTAAAGAGATGAATTTAAAATCTTGTGATTATCAAGTTAATTATCATCTCTTTTGTATACTTAAAGCGATAATATAAGAGAGCGTAGTGCAAGTAACATATATAATTGATTGTATATATTCCATTAGGTACATTTATGAAAAGCCCGATGCTTTCACAAATTATTGAATAACAACATATATAACATATTACTATTCTTATAAAAAAAAAAACTAAAAAATATTTCTTTAAATTTCTTCTTAATGGACTACAACTCATAGTTTTTGTCAACATCTTACCTGGACTTGTCGCATGTAATTATATGTTTTCTCTTTCCTTTCCAATTATTAGAAAAGTAAAATAAAATAATATAGTTGTTATGCCCCATATATATGATATGATTGGAACTAGGTTCACGTGAAACACATGCTCTCTCAATTTAATTTGCACCCTTGATCTGATCTAGTCGTACAGGAGAAGAACAATCTGCAATTTTATTTTGTTTTATTTTTTCAATTTCTTTCAAATGTATACTTATAAATCTAAAAAAATATATAAATAGAATAATAAATTGTGTTGGGATAAAAGGGAAATATAATAATGTTACCGTGCATGATGTCATGTTGCTGTCTTCAGCAAGAAATGTGATGCTGACGTGGCCGTTGCGACGTGTATTGCCCTGCCGAGTTGACGACTCACCACTTCATGACCATTGACTCGTTTAACTCGACTTGCGATTTGAAAATAATTATAGATCATCTGTTTTATTCAAGTTAATTAATGACTCATTCAACTAGATTTGTTATTTACATATATACATATATAATCATCAATTAAATAATGAATTACTCACTGAATTACTCACTCGTTATACATCAACATCAAATTTTTCCAACACAAAATTAAAGCATCTAAGACCATGCATATATATACTCCAACAACTAAAAATAATATGAGATCCAACAATAACTAAACATTAAACTAATCGAATTTAATGTAGTAACATGCACATATATATATGAAACACTACATTATATATATTGTGAAGATGGTATATTAATTAATAAATAAAGCATTGTTTCAAAATAAATAAATAAAGCATATTGTTGCACTGTTAAGGTGATGAGTAGATTCTCATAAGCAGTTGACTTGCATCAAAAAATAATTTGCAACTATCATTTTACTCGCACTGAAAAAAATTATTATTTAAATCTAAGACAAAATTACTATCATATTTAATTAACTACGCTTAATTAATTAATACTATATGACAATTTATGGGGTGTAAATGTACATGAGTCATTTACTTCTTAATCAGGGATATTAGATTCATGATCCAGATTTAGAACATTGACCCATTCATATATGTTCTTTGGGAAGAGAACCAATAATGCACTGATTAATCAGGAATTTCATCCCAGTCATATATAGCAAATCATATTCGAACCAAGAAGGTCTCGCAGCCATGTCAGCATCACATTTCCGGTGTGTGGAAATGTGGAAAGTGGGAATAATTTCAAGTGATATAAAAAGCTTAGCAAAGATGAATCTGGTTCCATGATTTGCTATGACTAGGATGAAATTCCTGTTCTTTTTGGATGGGGTCAATCAAAGCTACATTTTTTAGCCTGTGGTCCCAAGATTTTTTCTGATACATTAGGTTTCTAATCCTAAGCCTCTAGAACCCCTGTCCAAGAATCGTTGGAGGAGATAAATCGCAAGTCGCCAGTCAGTCCTTAGGTTCTGACTCCTTACTGTACACTCTAGACACAAGGGGTCTTCGTCACCTCTCAAGATTCTTTTTGTAGCCTACAATTATGAAGGGGCCATGCATACAGATTCAGGACTAAGATTCAATGGAAGACCCTGGCTCCAAAGTGGCACGAGAAATTCAAAATCGAACTTGTAACCTTATGGTTACCAAGTTAACAATCTGACCAACTTGGCTAGATTTCCCCTCAACAGAACACATCCTTAAATTTAGCTAAGCTGTATTAATGTTTCAGATTGCAGAAGAAATCTGCAATGTTTATGGGAATGATGAACAGACTACAATAGATTCTTCCTTAAAGAATGCTGTTGTCGAAGCCAAAGAAGATCTCCAAGAATCAAGGGGAGTAAAAGAGACGCAATAAGGTGAACAACATCCTTAAACATGCAGGGTTAATTATTTGCTTCTTGCAGTGGATCAAAGCAATCAAACACTGTTAGTTGCTGTTGAGCCTCCAGAATCACCCACACACATAGATACCTGCAGAGATGTCTTTTTGGAATATGGTTCTTCAACCTCAGCTGTCCATACAACATCTACTTCCTCTCATGATTACTTACAAGTGGGACTTAGATAGAGACCACCTTGAAGCTACCTAGCTAGTTAGGATTTGTACATTTAACAATACTAATGTAATTTATTAGGTTCATTTTTTATGTACCATATTTGTTGCAGATTTCTCATAAAAAGTGGTGTACTTTCTGTCTAATACGAGATTTAGATCAATATATATATATACATGATGATTCTAACAAAAAATTGTGTAGTACAATTCAGTGGTATAGCTCACTTTCTTTTTAGTTCCGTAGCATAGCTTGTGTTGAGATAAAAGAGAATAAAAATAAAAATAATGGTATAAAGTGAAAAAGATAAATTTGCATGGTCCTGCAAAGTGCCTATATTCAAGTGAATTTCGCTAGGCTCCGGTCATTCCACTGCGTTCTGCCCAAAAAAACAAAACAAAAGAAAAGCTCGCGGGCTGGCCTGTGGGACCCGCTAACCCTGCGCGTGGGTGGACTAGGGATGCATGAACCCCAACCCACGGGCCTGGCGAGCCGGCCCACAAAAGCGCAAAAATTATGTTTACGGTGGAGTCGGTCGACAATACTAGTCCAAATACCTATTATATTTCAGTACATATGTCAATTGGGGTTACATATATCTAAGTGAAATGACAATTCTAGCCTTGCCTCAAATTAAAGATGAGGAGGAGGCATTAGTTTCTTGCCATAGAAACCCATAATCACTAACATCCTCAAAATGAACCCTACTACAATACTCATCCACACCGTCCATCTCACGATGATCATCACCACAATGGTACCAGTAATTGATCCCATCATTTTGGGCTGCAGGGAAACAAGGTTCCAACATTTCCATGTCCACCATCTCCATCATCCTCAAATCAAGACCGTTAAATTCCGGGACAACATCTTGGCCGCCGTCAATTTTCCCGGCATCGGACGGCTGGCAGGCCTCCACGCCGCCGATCTCAGCTTCCAAAGACTGAATCACACCCATCAATCTTTCATCGTCGTAATCCTCCACGGCCGCCTGTGTGTCGTCGAGTAATGACATGAGAAGCGCGGCGTCGACCTGGGAGAAGTCGAGGTTGCCGGAGTCATCGTAGCCGTTCATGCACCAGCTCTCTGAAGGGACCATAGTAGCTGCCATTGTTGGGAAGAGAAGAGAAAAGAAGAGAGAATGCGGTTTGGGGTTTCAAGAAAATGGTGGGGTTTATATAAGAGGAAGAAGATTGAACGAGTGGCATAGATGGGATAGGATAATGGAAATCTGAATTATTAAAGAGAGAAAAGACAGAGAGACACACACTACTGCTGTCATCGTATCCCACAAAGAATAGGATTCAACCAGACAAGCTTGTTAGTCGGATTGTTGACTTAATAATCATCAAATTTTAAATTGATTCTCAGTTATAAATAATTTTAACGAGTTTATTCTTTTCAAAAAGTTAAATTCTCGACTTTAAAGGCCATCAAGTTTGGACCCAACAGAGTATTGGTGAAGATGTAAATCATGATAACCAGCTGAACACAGAGGCTAGACCTTTGTTTAATGGGCACAAGGAGCCCCTCACTTTGAGCATTGAGAGGATAAAAATTATGGTAACTCAACTGAAAACAGAGATTAGACCACCTATGCAAAAGGAGCTATAACCCCTCATTTTGAGAGGTTGCTCCCACAATGTGACTGATGAGGTCTTTCTTTTTCAAACTTTACTCCTGTAATCAACTGAATTATTCATACGAGTTTATTATGAATACCGGTTGCACACTTCTTGATAGTGACGGCTTGTTTTCATGATAATTCAAAGAAAAAGTAGAATAGGATTGGAGTGGCATATATGAACCCCACTTGGATGGTCAGCTTCTTGGGGCAGTGATGAACGATCAAGTTCAACCCACCAATCATGCAATTTATTTATGATAAAGAAGCCCAAGTAGAAATCTGTCGTTGTCTGACGGCAAAACCTACAGCCCGGGGTTCCAGATGACCGACACCCTAGCTAGCTAGTTGAGGATGACTGCTCAATTATTCATATAAATTATATTTGCTATTTATGTCTAACTGTTTTTTGCACCTGGGGTCGCTCCGCCTTCATAATTAATGTTGTTGCCGGAGACAGGCGCCCGCCGTCTCCGACAAGCGCCTGAACACCGCCACGACAGGTAGTAACGCGTTGGCCCTCCGAGGTAGCACCGGCTCGTTGTAGATGACAGATTGGCCGGGTGCATGTTCTCTATGTTTTTTTTTTGAGTGACTGATGATAAGTATTCACAATCACTATCTGAGGGTGTTTACTAGATAAGTCTGATAGCTTTATATGTAATAGCTGGTAAATCATGTACATATGATAAGTAAATCGCATTAAAAATTCAATTAGATGGGCTTGCCTAAGAGATGGAGAAGGGTGTATATCATTTATGTTTTTCTGAGTGACAATGATAATCCACAACCACTAGTTGAGACTGTGCACTGGGTAAATCTCGCTCATGTAATAGTCCACAAATCATATAGGAGAGCTAAATCGCATTAAGAAGCTCTTACGTAATAGTCCACAAATTATAGGAAAATTAAATCGCATTAATAAGACCCTATGTGCCTAGCTATTGGACCCTACTCGATCGACTAAGAGAAAAGAGTGTAAATCATTTTTGTTTCTTTTCTCCACAATTATTATATTATTATTCAATGTGTGTATTAAGTAAACTGCGTTTATGTATAAATCTCACAAATCAAGCAAGAGAGGTAAAGCGCACTAAGAAAATCACAAGAATCAAACCCTAATTTGGAACTCTAGACATTGAATTTGTTTTGCTTGAATTATAAGTGGTTGGTATGTTATAGATGTGGAAGAATGTGTGGGTATGGGAGTTGGGCATCTTTACATCTTGGAACCAATAAAGGCAGGGTTTAGTGATGCCCGGAACAACATATATATATGGTGGACCAAATGATTATATTAATGAATGATTGTTACATGCATGATGTTGTGAGTCTTTAGTTAACATGACCTGTAATTGCCGGAATGGGTATAGGGGATAAGATGCCTAGCTATTAATTACATATTGATAATTGAGCAATGAGCACTATTCGCATGTATTTATAGTAGTAGTGGCATTAAAAGCAATTGATTTGATGAACAATAATATATCCAAATATAATGGTTATGTAAGAAATATGAGATTTTTTAAAATAATGTTTTAAGATACGGTTACATGATATGATATGGATATATAATATAAGTGCTTAAAACTTTAAGCTTTTGATCAACTTGAATTCTTGCACCGAAAAAAACCTTCTAATTGTCAAAAGTGTCATGTTTTTTTTTTTTTTTTTTTGCAATAATTGTCAAAAGTGTCATGTTGAAAAATCACCCATTCCTACCTGTCCGATCACTTAGAAGCGGATGAAAATTTATGAGTCCTTTTTTCATTTTTTTTGCCACTGTCTAATTGTCTAAAGTGTTACATACGATTGAAAAATTACCGATTTCTATCTACTTTCTGACAAGAAGTTAAAAGTGGGAGAAAACCTAAGGGGATTTCAACTTTCTCGACCACTGTTGCTAGCGGTCAGAAATTCTAACCACATATCAAAAGTGCAGTGATTGGAGAATTCTTTATTATGGTAGATCAGAAAACTTAATTTTGACTACTTTTTCTTGTGGTCGAACAAATTTTGACAGCAATCTTGATTAAAAACTTTAAGTTTTTCACTAATTTTCGATTAAAAAAAACTCGATTTGTATTCCAAAATAATAATAATAATAATAATAAATTAAAAAAAAAAAAAACTCGATTTTTTTAGCGGCGGTGCGTTAGGTTATTGCTTTTGACCAATCTCATGGTGGATGTATAGATATATAGGGGGCTAGGTTGGGGCCAACAAGTGTACAAGGTAGAGAAGTAGTGATGCTTGTTGGATGGGAAGCAAAGAGGCAACTAAGTATGTAGTGCTCAACTAACCAAATAAGATGCCTAAAGGTTAGGATAGATAATGTGAATAATGGAAAATGGTCCCGACAAGATATTGGGAGGAGATATTAATTAAGAACCTAAAATATGGAGCACCCAACAACAAGATTTTTGGGGCATGCAATATAATCCACCAAATGTTTTTGATTGATTCGCATGTTGTTGTCCTTTTGGGTTTTTGGT